>ML806502.1:86722-106868 GCA_009831015.1 Picea engelmannii | reverse complement strand
GTATTAGTATTGTTTCAGATGGATGGACAAATGCAGCACGCCATCCACTCATCAACTTCATGGTGTCTTCCTTGAATGGACCAGTTTTCTTGAAAGCGGTGGATGCTATTGGAAAATACAAGGATGCACAATATATGGGTGAGTTGTTCATTAAAGTTATTAAAGATGTAGGTGTTGATTCTTGTGTGCAAATTATTACAGATAATGCACCTGTTTAAAAGGTTGTTGGCATGGTTGTGAAAGCTTAAATATCCACAAATATTTTGGACACCTTGCATTATTCATTCCTTGAATTTAGCACTTAAATCCATTGCTTCAGATGTGACATGGATTGGAAGTCTTGTTGAGGATGCACGTCATATCCGCAATTTTGTACAAAACCATACAATGCCCTCACAATCTATAAAAAGTACACACAACTATCATTGTTGATGGTTGCAGATATGCGGTTTTCCTCCTCATTCATCATGCTTAAGAGGTTGAGGGAGGTCAAGGCCGCTCTTGGGTCCATGGTTATTTTAGAGTTTGGGTCTTTTTGGAGAAAGACGGATTAAGCTTCTTCAAAAAAGGTCAAGGATACAGTGTTAGATGATGCTTGGTGGGAGAGGGTAGATCTTACCATTAAGATCATGGACCCTATCATCTCTTTGTTACGATTTGCAAATATGGACAAGCCCATCCTAGAAGATGGTTTATGAGGGTTTGTATTCCATGATTGAGTCCATGAGGACCATTATTTTACAGAATGAGTCCCCTGAGTATGGGACACCAGCAGAGATCTTTTTCACCACCATACAGGATATTCTTATCAGCAAGTGGAATAAGAATTGCACACCTTTGCATTGCTTGGCTCACTCATTGAATCCCAAATACTACAGCAGTGGGTGGCTCAGTGGTGGGACTTCACTCAGATTCCCACCTCACATGGATAATGAGCTTTTAGAAGGGAGGAAGGAAGCATTTGGACGGCTATATCAGGATAGAGCATCCTTTGATGAGGTGGAGGTAGGACTTATAGATTTTTCCACTGCCAGCGGGAGATTTTCTAGCTATGATGTGCTTAGAGACAGGGGAGCTAAGAAGCCCCATGCTTGGTGGGAAACTCATGGGGCAGCATGCCTTCCTCTAAAAGAGTTAGCCATGAGGATCCTCTCAGGTTACTTCATCCTCTTGTTGTGAGAGGAATTGGAGCACATATGGGAATTTGTACAGTTTGAAGAAGAGCAGGCTTGAGCAATCCAAGGCAAAGTCAATGGTGCATGTGCACACCAACCTCCATCTTATTTACAGGCAGAGGGAGGAGTGGGTGAAGGGAAAGACAAAGATGTGGGATGTGTTTCCTGATGATATGAGTTTGGACGACAGTGTTGAGTTGGCATTGGCCAACATGGATCTTAATGACCCAATGCTAGAGTCGGTCACTTTTGAGGATGATATTCCTCTTAACGGATCGTCCTCCACAGCAGCAGATCTAGTTCCATAGATTGGATTGGATGATCATGTAGAGAAGTCGAAGATTGGAGGAGAGAGCAGTGGCGATGACGTTGATTTTGATGATGATGACATGGAGCCAGAGGACTACTGACAGTGACCAAAGACAGTCTTGTGCTATGGGATTCTTCCATCTATGGTTCTAGTATCTAGTTCTACCTTATTTTGTATTTTCCACAGGCATTCCCACCTATAGTAGCTTGTAGGCTGCAGGTTGTAGCTTGTAGCAGTGACTCATGAGTCGGTGTCTATGTAACACATTTTGATATTGATGACTTAATGCGAAAACTGCAGATTATGGTTTGAATTTCTTGTGTGTTTCAAATTTCAGTGTTTGTCATTATGATTTTAATATTTATCATGATTCATCATTTATGTTAGTAACTAAGTTAGAACTTAGTACTAGTTGTATGATTGAATAATGAATTTGTATCATCACCATCATTCATGTAAATGTTTACAGTTTTATTAATTATTTCATTTTTGTATGTGTAATTCATAATTTAATATATAAATAATTATATATATAGCGTGTCCTATGTGCCATGTTTCCGGGGTCATCGTGCCCGTGTCAGATACTCGTGTTTTTGTGTCCTCCATGTCCAGTGTCCACGTGTCTGGTGACTTAGCCTAGCAACGTCTCTCGTGCACAGATCCCCTGCACAAATAATTCCCAAGACCTAGGAATACCTCTCAGTGTCTACGCATGCTACAATTGATCTTGTGTCCTCGTCTGAAACAGTCCCAAGATGCAGTTGGACACTCAGTCTAGTCCACTCTAGACCTCTGCAACTCATCTTTGCAAGTGTCCTCATCCTCCTGCGTCAAATACCACATACATTGCCATACCTTGACAATGTGTACCTCTTCGGCCCGATGAAGACTCTATCTCGTCAACTTGTCATCCACACGAAGCTATCTCATCCGTTCCAAAGCACCCGAGCTGCACCCATCGCAATTCACTATGACAAGCCATTGGAAGTCGATCCTCAGAGTTGGCAACCCACCACACAACGTACTGCTGCCAATCGAGCTCTCTGCCAATCCACCAAAACTCCCAACCTACCACACCACCAAGCTGCAATAGCCCACAACTCCTCGTCTGGATGGTCTACTCCATGTCTCAAACCAGAGACCATCTAACCTGATGCTACCTGCAACCGTCATTGTAGCTCCCTCTCAAAACTAACTCCTAAACACTGCTACAGCTCCCTCTTAGAGCTGTCACTTGTGACCTGTCCGAAACAAGAACAAGAACAACACACTTCCAGTGTTGTAGCCAACAATGTGTCTCAAGATGATCCCCTCCTCTTCAAATATCAAGCTCTACCATGTCAATTTTCACATGCAACTCTATGTGACTAATTTTTGATCTGAAAATTGCTTCCTAGTGATCTAACAGTAAAACCCTAGTTGTTATCACTGAACAATTTTACACTGAAATTATTGACTGAAAACATATGCAGCGGAAACAACAAGATCAAAGATGAATCATCAACACCTATGAGACACAAATTTATGTTCTGTAACTTTATCAAACTCAGAAATTCTGAGGGCAAAACTAACCCTCCCAACCAATACAATTTCACCAAAATCTAAGGACAACCTTGTCCTCCAATAACAAGAATCTGAGAACAACCTTTTCCTCTCAAAACAAGAAAACCAAACCTGGAAATTTCCTCTGCCCACAAATCTGTTGCAGACCACTTGTATGCCCTACTGATGTCACCTCATCAGCCTGTACGGACCTGCTCCTACCCAGAAGACCTTGTACGGATGTACGCAATTCACCTTACTTCAACCCACGTACATACGCAATTTGCTCCACTGCAACCTGCATATAGGCGATTTACTTGCCAACAACCTGAGTACATACGCGACTGTGCCTACCTGTAACCTGCGTATTTACGTGATTCCTCCCATTGCAATCCGCGTACAAGTACAGAGAACTTGTACAGACACCTCCGTACAATTCGCTCTCTTCGGTTTCCGCTCTCCTAGGCCAGATTTGCCACCATGCATAATTTCCCTTTGCTGAAATCACCAAGCCTGCTAGCACAAGTGCAGACTCACTTATGCTAGCTTCATCATGTTTCCACACATTCTACACTATGAAATGTCACAATGACCTCTCTCCTTTATATACAATCCTTAGGGGTCATCATAGAAGCCCCTCCACAAGTCAACATAAAATTAGACTTTCTTGTGGGTGTGAAGCCTCAACCGAAACCCGCAAAACCCATCACCAAACCCATGAAGCCCCCACTCAAATCCAAGGGGGTTTACACCAAACCGAAAATGTGATGTGGTGCCCACGACGATTCTCACATGCCCAACACCTAGGGTCATGTGAGAATACCTACCTGAACCTACAAAAATCAACAAGCACAAGAGTTGTTCGAGAGCTTCATAGAGTCAAACTCAGACGTGTATGTGGAACTTGGTGTGGGCACCAAGCATGCAGTGAAGGGATCTGGGACAGTTCCATTCCATATGGAGTCAGGAGGCATGTTGAGAGTGATGGGCGTGTTATGGGTTCCAGAGCTCAGGAGTGTGCTATGAGTCTTAGCAATTGAGAAGAAGGGCTTTGACATATTATTCCAAGATGGACAGGCACTTATCAAGCCCAAAGGATCTAGCTGAGGCACGGCAGTTGTTCAGAGTTAGAGAGAGCAACTTGTATAGGCTAAAGAGCCAGCCTATGTGAGCAATGGCAAGCAACAGAGTGACAGAGAATAAGGAGCAAGTACCTTCGAAGGTTGAGCAGCTCAGAGGGAATTAGCCTTCAGGTTTAAGTGGGAAGGAGCAACCTTCCAAGTCTGTCAAGGAGTCATGGTACGAGATGGCCATGAAGGATGCTCAAGAGCATGAGGTTTCTAGGAGCATGTTCAAAGACAACAAGTCTTCGAAGAAGGGTCCGAATGAGATGGTAGAGATAGCTTTTGTTTTAGAGGGAGCAGCCAATCAAGTGGATTGAAGAGCAGCCATGGTAGCGTAATTGGTAGCGAAGACAGAACCACCTCCAAGTGGTAAAAGTACCTTCTTCACTAAGAGGGAGTGTTGATGTATTTAGCATCGGACAAGTACTTCCACATTGGCTTTGTGTCTAGCATGTAGAAGTCGTCACTAATACCTCTCAAGATTTAGGGAATTTACTTTAATTGAGTAGTTATTAAAGTGAATGACCTTTTACGATTAATGGAGTTTAATTAAGTTAAATTCCTAAGTGCTTGACATTAGTAACTTAAGTGAGTTAATTAAATCCTAGCCATTAGATCTAAAGTGAAGGTGAGATCTAATCTCATCCTTTGATCACTTTGGAGATCTAGGGTTTTGGATTTTGGGTTAACTCAACGTTATAAAAGGAAGCCTAAGTGAGAGGATGAGACAAACACAGATTGAGTGAGTGATATCTCATCGGTCGGGTGGAGAAGGACTTCCATCCAAGTGTGCATGGGCAGGGGCCAAGGAAAGGAACAAAGGGGTAGCAAGGAAGATAGCAGCTAACCAGCAAGATCGAAGGACTGATCTTGAGGTTTGTAAGGATTAGTTATTTGTTGATTTGTATTCTCCTCATGTGGGCCATTATCCGAGGACAAGAGCCCGAGATTTTATTTAATAAAATCAACACATGTATTGCCAACTGGTTTTCCTTCAGGGTTTTTCCAGGGGTGATTTACCCAGAAATATCATGTGCAATGTGTTTGGTTTTCTTATTATGCTTTTGTTGTAATGTTCTGTTAAAAACTCAGTCGTGCTTTTAACGGTAATTTGCTTAATGAGTTAATTTACAGCAAGGGTTACTTGGAATTAATTGTCGGGTGCTAGGTTTAGAAATTAACAAGACTTACACTAAAACTCTTTAAAATGTTTCAACGATAGTTTAGATCTTTCATGTGGAATTGCTTTGTACTTGTTCAACGTTTAATCATTTACTTTACAAGACCGCTGCACTATTAATCACCATGTTTGGTAATTTAAAAAAAAAACTCAAATTTCATCGAATCTGAAGCAATGGTGAATTTAATCAACCATGCATAATTTTTTACAAGTCTCAAACATAAATGTCAAGATTTGTTTTTTTGTTAAACTTAAAAAATATAAAAATGAAACCATGGAGGTCACAAGTTTGAATCCGAAGTGGGGTAGGGTATGTACACCTTCAATTTCATAGACTAAGCACTCAAATCCTTGCGCGAAGGGGGTCCCTTGTCCCACAAACAAGGGGGTCTCATACCTAGGCTAGATAAGAAAGAGATCTTCAAAGAAATACACTCATTAATCAATGTAGCAAAACTACTAAATCTCCGGGAAATGGACTTTATCCCGAGTTGTTGTGCCAAAATGTTACCTCCCAAACCTGCACTCCAGTGATAAATCCCTAAAACACCAAGTCCAACGCTAGGGGAACTCCGGGAAGTTGTTCATTGTCACCATAACAACCCCCCCTCACTTTAGGCTGGCTCTCCTCCGGCACAAGGGGGGAATCCCTAAGAAATGGATTAAGATTTACTTTTGATAAAGTGGATGGTGGACCAAGACTAGTGCTTTTCCAAATGGCAATGGAGTCAAAAAGGCAATTTTAGAGGGTTTGAAATGATAAATGGGAAGGCATGATAGTGCTATTACAAGTTACAACATGCTAAAATCAGCCTATGTGAATATTGTTTCAAACCACAGAAAATTGATTAGAGATCCTTTCCAAAGGTGCTCTCTCTAAACAGAAAATTATTGCAGAAAGGACTTGTTTTACTAGGAGAAAAAAATTGAACAACCACTTTTCAAAGAAATGACAGCAGCAAACTCACTAATTCAGTAGTAAAACAGCAAAGGACAATGATAGGTAGAACCTCAACAAGTGACCTTTCTTGATGGACAAAACTATCCCTCATGCAAAGCTCCTTACAGCAGATTTTGAAGTGTAATTTCCATCAATAGAAATCAGCATATGATGGATGAAATGATGAACCTTGCATTACAGAAAAAATCCTTAGCTTCTTCTTCCCACAAGATCTTCAACTAGGCTTAGGGGAATCTCCCATTAATCCAACCATACTAAACAATGGAGAGAGCTTCTCTTTATATAGAGTTAAGCTCAACTGCCCTTAGAATAAATATAATTAGGTGAATTCTAGATCCACTTTTCACTCCTAGAACAAATATTAAATTACATGCACAACAAGTCTCTTTTAGGAGGGTGCTACTCAACAAATAATAAAAATGCAAGATCAAGGGTATGAACAAATGCTTGATGCCAATTGTCTTGCTCTCATGCAAAACGCTTCCTTGGATTATTCTTGTTTGACCATGCAAGATGCCTCCTTGTGCTACTTGTCATCTCCTCATACAAAATGTTCCTTTAGAAAATGATCCTTTGAATAAGCAAGTGGATTTGTTATGCCATTTGTCTTCATTCTCCTTGGAGCACTCTTCAAGATAGCCCCTAAGTAACCACTCCAAATAAAACAATGATAAATGCCTAGTCAATGGGAGTGCTCCTCAAGGTAGGGCGTTACTTCTCCTTGGGATGATGCAAATGATGCCAAGTGTCTTCATTAGGGTTAGGGCGCTCCTCCAATAGTGGCAACAAATCCCTCGTAAAGTGAATATCATTGGTATGTGTGCACCTACAATGAAGATCTTATAGACAATGTGCAAGAGATGGTCCAATGGTTTTTTATAACGGCCCTCAAGATAGGTAATCCTCAACATATGTGCCTCAAGTGTGGATCCACATGCATGACCATTAAATATCCTCCAAACAAGGCCTCAGGATGAAGCACTCTAGGGATATGAGCAAAAAGATGTGGAGCACTCAATAAATGTAACCGCTTCTTAGCATGTGTGCAAAAATGGACTCAAACTGATTATGCATTTAATGACTCCTTGGTATATGTGCAAAAGGTGGGCAATGGTGGATACAACCACCCCCTAAAAGCAAGATGCCCTCAAAACATGTGCCTCAAGCCACCCTATTCCTTGGAGTGCTCACCAAGAGGACCACATGTAAACCACCTCCAATAAAATAATGATAAAGACCATATCAAAGGGATCACTCTCCAAAGAATGTAGTTATTCCTCATTCGAATGCTAAAATAATGCCAAACACCTCCCTTAAAGCTAGGGCACTTCCTCAAAAGTTTGCTTTTACCTAGATTCAAGAGTATTTATGACCAACTCATCCTCCAAAACGGCCTCAAAGATGGTGCGCCCTCGTAATGTGTGCAAGGGATGGAGCGCTTCTAAAGATATGCAATAAACCATAAATAGGTGGCATCAAAACCTAGGATGCTCCTCAACTCTCCAACATCTCTCTACATGATGTGGCAATGCCTCCAAATATGTGATTGTACCTCAAAATGTGTGAGATGCATCCTTAATAAACAAATATGCATGAAAATATGCCAATAAAGGCTCCAAAAGGTGGAAATCTATCACATGTGCCACCACGCCTTAAAATATGTAGTGATGCCTAAAAAGGTGATCCTCAATGAGAAAACATGCATCTAAGTCTGCAACTAGGCCTCCAAAGGCCATATCTCCAACAAACAATCTAATATAAAGGTCTTCAAACAATGTAACAAGTCTTCATGTATCACGAGTGGTAACATTGATCATGCCAAGCCTTGTACTTTTCCTCTGAATCCTTCAATCTCACCTAAACCTGCAAGTGTAATCAATATACATCTTTGTGCATCACTCAAGGATTTCACCTTCTCTGCTTCAAGTTGTCCATATACAATGTCGAAAGGTGAAGGTGGCGCATCCTCCAAGTTTCGAAAAGGGACTTTTACCAATAGAGGTGTGGACAATCATGTTATAGAAGTGTTGCATATAAATCAGATTTTCATCTTAGGTCCTTGGATGCTCTCTGTTCTAACCCCTTAAAAGTTGCACCAAGTTCTTGTTCACCACTTTTATTTGCCCATCCATTTGTGGATGAAACATTGTAGGTCATTTAATTTCCATGTCCATCTTCTCCTTCAATGTAGTCCAAAATGTACAAAGGAACCATGTATCTCTATCAGAGATGATGTTCCTTAGTATCCCAAATGTGCACCCAGACCTGTGCAAGGAGGAACAAGCTGATTGCTTATGTTCCTTTGATGGTCTTCTTACAAGGCATTAGAATGTGCATCTTACTGACTTTGTCAACTACCACAAAATGGTACTAGGTATTAATGGCCATGTCTTGTCCTTGGCAAACCACCAACAAAATCCATGGATATACTTTTGCATGGCTTTGTAGGCACTAGAAATTCACTATACAATCCTTGCTTCCAATTGCTAGGCTTGTTGGTACAACACAATATACATCCTCTAATAAACCTAACTATTACTTGCATCTTGGGCCAATGCACATACCTTGCAAGTTGGCCATTGTTTTCCCAACACAAAATGCCCAACAACTTTGGAGATATGGGCTTCCCTTATCACTAGCACTCTTCCTCCCTTAGGCACACAAAACTTGCCCAACTTGTAGAGTAATCCATCTTGGTGATGGTAATCAACCTTGATGTCTTTGTCTCATAGTTTTAAAAACCGGAACCGGTCGAGGGTCCAACCGAAACCGGAACCAAAACCGGTAATGAACCGGTCGAACCGGTTTCAATGAACCGGTTTTTTAAAAAATACATAAAATATTTAAATTTTAACAAAAAATATATATTTTAACCTGGAATGGAAATATCATACGGATATTCCATTGTGGTAAGATATCTTGTAATTACAATGACATCACTTAAATAACAATTGCAAGCTAGATAAGGACCATGAGGCATGACACTGAAACCATCAAAGATGTTATTACCAGAGTGAGGGAGGATGTTATCACATCAACTTAAGGACTTGCCACTCAAAGCTAGGTTCCTAATTAGCAAAGCTTTTGGTGAAATGCTCACAAATCACTTTTGTCTCRACTCTCACCATTATTAACCATGTGGGAATATATACAACACACACATACATGTGGTGAGGAAGGAGAGTATTAATGTGGAACAAAATCCCATCATAGGGCTATGCCATTGTAATAAGACAATTTGTAATTGCAAGGACATTACATATATAACAACCAAAATACAGAGAGATCTCACAAGGAATGACATTGAAACCACTAGCAATGCTAGTACTAGAGTGAKGGAGAATGTTATCACATCAACTTAGGGCTTACACCCCTTAGCTAGCTTTCAGATCCACAAAKCTTTTGGTGTATTTAATGTCTCATAAGCCACCTCCACAATCCTTATTTATCTGGGATCATTCACARCSAGTCYGRACCRAACCGTCTGGTTCYGTCATAAACTAGTCAGTCGATTGGTTTATTGACCGGTTCGAACCGATCGGCCATCAAACCAGTAAAACCGACCGGTTTCGGTTCTGGTTCGTCGGTTTTTAAAACACTGTTTTGTCTGAGTTCATGTGGCCTTGCAGCTATTAGCATGCCCCTTTGAAGTCCTTATCTTCAACGTATCCTTCCTTATACGCTTCATGGGTGAATGGTTCTATGTGCATAATTGTGCCCAGAGCTATGATATTGGGTGTTGATGGTCTTGATAACATATTTGGTAGTGCCCTTCTATTATTTAATTACTAACGAAATTGTTGTAGAAATCCCATCAATTTGAAATGTCTAACTTCTTGGAGCTTACTTTGCATCTGCAAATATTGCAAGGGATAAAGATCAGTATGGAGAATGGTCTCCTTACCCAATAAATAGTGCTTCCAGTTCTTTGTTTCCTGTACCAAAGCATAGACCTCTTTGTCATTAGGTAGTGCAGTCCAATACTACCCCAAGAAATAGCTCTAAATGACAATAAATTGATTTAACCCCTTGCATTAACATTGCACCCATAACATATCCACTTGCATTTGTTTCTATAATATACCTAGGGTATATTACAACTAGTGTCATAATGTTATAAACAGCTATCATGTAATAATAGTTATAAGTTACTGAAAAACAAATCTCATAAATAAGAAAAGATAATCAATTTTATTCAAGGCTTTGCGAATGGGGGAAACCCTAGCCATAGACGCCCGCTCCTGATCTGCACTTCATGGCTCCCCGCACAATGATTCACTCCCATTCTGCTCGCTCTCCTGGCCACAGATAACCTTTCGTTGTCTTCCTTGAGGCGGGTTGGGGGTTTATGCTTCACGCGGATCCGATTGTATCATTTGCGCTCCCCAGTTTGTTGCAGGTTCAGCCCGCACGGTTTGTTCTGGCGGCTGGGATCAAGTTTTTTTTACCCTGTGCGGCTTAGGCTCGCGTATTTTTTCTTCTTGTGGTGGATGAACCTTCATGGGTGCGTGGATCTGGGTTTGGGTCTTGGTGCTTGGATCTTCCACTTTGTATTTTTCCTGGTTTGTGGTTCCTCTCTCCGGTCTCGTTGGTTTGTTCAGGGTTTGAAGTATGCTCAGATCCGGTTCGTTTTGGTGGTTGTTGATGATTCTTTCTTCCTCCTATCTGGTGGGGGATTGGCCAGCGCTTTGAGGTCCTATCTTTGGGCGTGCGATGTTGGTGTGAGGCACTTTGAGGTCCTTTGTGAGGGCGTTCAGCTTCTGGTCATCTCTTTCGCTGGTGTTTTGTTGGTCGAGGTCTTCAGTGGTGTTGTTGCTATTTGGTCCTGCTGATGTGAGGAGTTTTCATACCACTCTGACCTGGTCCATCCAGCCACCAGGGTTTTTTTTGGGATTGCTTTTATGGGGTTATTTTCGTGGAAGGATTTCTTGCACCTGGTTTTTTTCCGGCTTATTTGGGGTCTTTCCCCAGTTCCTGTTTTTGTATTTTCTTTGATTTCTCTACCCATGATTGGGTCATGCCCTAAGGCACCTACACAATGTAATTTGGTTCTCTTCGGATGAATAGAATTACGCTTTTTTTTCCGTGGAAAAAAAAATAGTTATAAGTTACAGTTTACATTTATCTTGTAATAGTGATAAGTCATTCATTTTTCCAAAAGTTATGACTGATCGCCCCAATGTATATTTATATCAGTTTTGCAATATCACAATATTATCACCAATATCACAATGTATTGTGACATTTCCAACGCAACGACAATATTGCCTTAATATATCGAGCTATATTTGAAAACAATATTTTACCGATATTTTCTAATATTTTCTTATATTTTCCGATGAAATTTTTTTAAAAGTTTGTCGATATTTTCCCCGATATTGCCACTAAGTTACATTTTGGGTTCTTGACAATATATTCACCAACATGATATTTGCAACAATGATTTATATACACCGCATTGTAAGTTGTAACTCATCATATTAATCCCATATAATATATTCATATTATAAAATGTTTATTTATTTGAATATGGATTGTACGAGCTTTCTCTTTCATGCATGATTGTATTAAGTGAACCAGCAAATTTGCTTCAAGTGGTATAAGAGCAGAGTTTTTTCCACTTACCTACGGTCAATTTTATTTTGCTTGTGGGAATTAAAATTTCGGGCTAGTGTCCCAACTCTTTGATAGAATATTCATAAGGAGAGGAAGGACAAGGTTTCTTCCAAATTTGGGGTACTAATACACTATCAGAATAACACAAAATAATATATCAGCACTCTATATATCAGAATCCATGGAAGTATCATTGTTTGCTTGTTGCTGGAAAAGAGAAACAACAAGATAACAATCATTGTCCATCAAATTGTTGTGGTATAAAGATCCAAAATCACCGTTGATTGAAAGATTGCACTCATAAAAGTTAATCTCGCCGAAATATCTAGAGCAAGTCACAGTTAGTTTGAGCCTGTCTATCCATGGACTATAATTAATATTTGCATAGGCTTTTGGATGCCACCATTGTTGTATAGAAACAACAGGAAAATACCCTAAGTCTTGTCAACAACCAGAATCCTGTAGATTCCACTAAGGACCCATATGTGGCCTGTAGCCTGTATAGGTGACATAAAGGCGTGGATGACACAAGGGCACAATTTATTCCATCCACTTATCTGTGTGCAGCGTGAATATCAAGAGCCTCGGCAATAAAAAGATCAAAGGCCACATACCAACATCTCAAACATCATAGATATTAGTTCTTTTATTATTTAGAATTAGCCGCTATAGTGTTGTTGTCCATGAGAAAATATGTCACCCTCTCCATAAAAACCACACCACACTTACAAATCAACAAGCACATATCAGAAGTTGCCAACAGAAATAAGGGGTTGGAAGTCAAACCAAGTAGAAAGGCCTTTGAAACCATTCTCGCTATTCTCATCTATTAATGGCAAGCTAACTGATGGACTAAAGACCTAAAATCACATAATATAAAGACCAGGAAGAATACGTCAGGTTTGTCAAAACCCACAGCCGCTCATTCTACCAAACATAATGTCAACCACCGAAAAGAAACAATGCCAGTCACAACAATCCCAAAAGGAAAACATTATCAGGTGAAGGTAATGAAATTTCCTACCTGTGGCACTAATGAAGTTAAGTCAAACGGAAAACTTGAAGTTAAACTGTGATTGAGATATACTATATCCAATTATAAAAATTTGAAAAAGAATTAAGACAAAAAAGACATTCAATTGGAAAATGGAAGAGATATATTTCCTTAAGGAAAGAATTCAAAAGTTAAGTTATTAAAAGTATTAATAAATAAAATATAAAGGGCACTTGAAAATATCCTTAAATGAAAGTAAGAAGCCAATTTAATACGAAGGTATTACTTTTAAATCTTTCAATTCAATTTATCAAGCAAAAATAAAAAAGGGGTGAGTTAAATACTCTCGTTAAGGTGATCATAAGCAAAGACGTGGAAAATGATGACAAGAATCAAAAAAATGGATTCCAATGATATCGAAAAAGGAATAAGATTTATTCCTACTGATTTTAAAGTGTTTCCTCTAAATTAAAAGCACAAGGGATTATTGAAGGAAAACCCATTCTCATTGCTATTATCTTAGAAGAAAGCAACAATTACATTAATGTTGAATTGGCTAATCAACTACAAATCTCTGAGCCCAATATAATTGAAAATCTACTTTTTGAGAAAAAGCATTATGACATAAAAAAATCTACAAGTGTCAATTCGTGACTATATGTTCAAATCCCAGTTCAAGGTATACTCTGTGCGAAACATACACATCATTTTAAGTTGAACATATATGGAAGCATTGGGCATCTTCAACTTAAATTTATAAAGGAAATATTTGACATTCTCCCATAATAGAAAGAAGATAACATTGCAGGACCTTACAATGATATCACACACAATAGCTCCCTCATTAAAGGATATAGACGATGTGCAAGATGTTGCAACCCAATATGAAGAAAAATTAAGAAATTTGAACAAAGTCTTGGTCGACAAAGATGAGAAAAGTTTAAAACCCAAAGGAAATTGAACTGCCATGATGCAGAAGTCTTCAAATTTCAACAATATATAAAAGAGCTTCGACAATAAAATCACAACATAAAAGAAGCTAACAAAGAAGAGATTAAAAATATTAGTAAAGACCTATATAACAACAATGAAGAAATTTCTCACTTGAGAAATCATAATAAAAATCTACATGCAAAAGTTAAGAAGTTAAAGAATGAGAAGAAGACACAACAGAAAATCAAGAAACAAATCATTGAAAAAGAAACCTTAACTGATCCAGTTGAATCAAGGAAGTTTGTTGAGGTTAAAATGCAAACCATGGATAAGGAAACCCTCACCGACTTAATTAAAGTGGAAAAACCCAATGTCATCACTTATGAAGTTTTGTTAGACGAAGAGCATTCAAGAACTCAGATCAAGAAATAATTCAATCACAAGTCGACATGTACAGATTCAATCATAGTAGAAGGTCCATCAATGGCCATTGATAAAGCTATATCTCAACCAAAGGATGTTGACACACCAGTGAATACAAAGATAAACTTACCAAGCTACCATATCGTCCCCCAAATTATAGAAGTCATAGCACACAAGAATCAACTAACAAACGTCCAAAGTTAATGTTTTACTTACATATCGAAGCATCCGAAGATCAATATAACTAAGTCAAAAACAAATAAGTTCAAATCAAGAATCTTATCAACAAAGAGTTCCAAAAAGAAGCCACCTAAGATTGATTGATCTTTTTGCAATGCGGCAATATTGTTCAAGGATTCGGAAATCATATCACCTTGTGTTCTCAACTTTATCAAATACGTGAAAGTTACAAGAAGATAGATGATTCTATCTCGAGAGATGTTCACTACCCATGCTTTGAGGACAAAACATTTTTTTGGGGGGGGACTTGTAATATACCTAGGGTATATTACGACTATTGTCATAATGCTATAAACAACTATAATGTAATAATAGTCATAGGTTACAATCGTAATTCCTTATTCCAAAAGGTATGACTTATCACCCCAATATGTATTTATATGCACACCATTGTAACTCATTATATCAATCCCATATAACATACTTTGATTAATAAATATCTATTTATTTTAATATGGATCGTATGGGCTTTCTCTTTCCTAAATGATTTCAAGTGAACCACTAGGTTTGCTTCAGTTTCCACTTCAAAGGCCTTCTACAAGTTAGGCAATGCTAGGACAAGGGCTTGACTAGTCTTATGCTTTAGTTCTTCAAATGCCTTTTGTTAAGTCTCACCCCACTAGAAACTCTCTACTAGCTATCAAAGTATGGAGTGGTGTTGCCATAACTAAAAATGATAATATGAAATTTCATAGATATTGGGTTGCACCCATAACACTCCTTAACTTCAGTAGCATTGGTAGGAAAGGGGCCATTTGGGGTTGGCTTCCATATTTGGAGAATAAATCTTGTGCTCACCTCCACCAATCGTGTGCCCCAAGTACACCAAGGACTACTTGGAAAAATCATACTTCTCAATGTTTGCTAGCAAATGATGTTTCCTTATTGTCTCCAACAGAGGCTTCAAATGTAAAATATGCTCTTCCCAAGTAGAGCTAAAGATTAATATGTCATATAAATATCCTATGACAAATGAATCAATGAAGGGATGCAACACACTATTCATTGGACACATAAAAGTAGTTGGTGCATTACCTAAACCAAAAGGCATTACTAACCAATTGTATAGACTTTGCCTTGTCTAGAACATAGTCTTCTAGGTATATTCTTCTTTGATCCAAACTTGATGGTATCTAGATTTGAGAACCAATGTGGTGAAGTATCTTGCATCATGTAGTTGATCCAACAAGTCATCGATCCTAGGAAATGGGTACCAATTCTTGAGGGTGATCTTGTTAAGAATTTTGTAGTCAATACACATTCTTCAAGTCCCATCCTTCTAGGGTATAAAAATAATAGGTGACCCACAAGGTGAAGTACTCGACCTTATGACTCCCTACATCAACAAGTTCAGCAACTACTTCTTCACCTCATTTGCTTCCAATACAGACTACTTGTACAATGTTATGCTTCACAAAGGAGAATTTGATAGTAAACTATATCTCATGCTTTGTTTCCCTCTTAGGTGGCAAACTTTTAGGGTCCTACACCTCTTTGTATGCTTGTAAAAGCTCTTACAACTGACATATTTGTTCTTTCGTACATCCTTCTAGGTTCGCCTTTGCTTCAACCAACTCTAAGTCTTGTTGGTTCCTTTTTAAGAAAAGTATTACACACTTCTTAATTGAGTTGATCAATCATTTAACTTGATGGGAACTCACTAAAGAGATCTTAAAAATCCCCTTATGTACATTGATGATAAGGAATTTACCATCATTGACCAATTGGTATTGGTTGGCCCTTCTCATGAAGATGGTATCCCTAGTATACATATAGGGGTACCAAACACTACACCATAGACATCGAGGGGTACTACATCTACCTCTACTTCATAAATCAAATTTTCACTAGTAGCAAATCTAAGCATACACTACTTGATAACTTTCAACTCTACATCTTTATTCACCTATCCCAAGGCTATGGATGAGGATGATCATGTACCTCTACTCCAATCTTACTTACTAGGTCCTCTACTATGAGATTGGTCTACAAGCCAAAATTGAATAGAGCATCTACCTTGTTCTTCTTGATTTGAATCTTGATGTGGAAAGCTTCAACATTTCCTTCTCCTTATTGCATGGAGGCTACTCGTGTTCACCTCCTTCTGCACTGTCATATAGACAATCTTCTCATCCACGTCATAGTTTCTCTCTATCTCCTTCCCCATTCCCATACCAAGAAGATTCTTCTTCTTGGTTTGCTCCTACTTATGGTTCTTAGGATGCAACTCCAAATGTATCTTCCAAAATTTATCTTTAGTGTGACCATCTATGTTGCAATGGTCAAAGTGGTTATTAAGGTCCTTGATTTTTGTGCAATAGCAACAATCTTCTTATCTTTCCCTTTGCCCTTCTTCTTTTCTCCTTTCTTGGAAGAGCATTGTTGGTCAACTACTTATGAACCACTTGGTTGTCCCTTATCCTTGTCTATCTCACTGTATTGTGCAAACATGCCTTGTCAATGGTCTTTCGCTTGAAGAACATCACTTGCCTCCTTATATGACTCTGTAGACCATCCAAGTACTTGATGACTACATCCAATATTGGGAGAAATTCCCAACTCGATGGCTTGTTCTCTAAACTCTATAGTGTACTCTTGTACACTTTGCCCCTACCGTTATCAATAGTCATGCCACTGGATCCTCTGGGCCTCTTCATACCCAATAGAATAAAACTGGGATTTTATGAGGTCTTTGAAAACCTCCCACTTAGTTAGGGGTGGATCATTCTCCAACCTAAGTGTCTTAATGCAGCTATTCCACCAAGTATGGGCATGACCCTCTAACTTCAATTTAGCAGATGCTATCTTCCACACTTCTCCTATATTATGCTCACTAAAATAGACTTTTAAATGTTGCAACCAATGATTTAATTTAACAACATTGACCTCACCTTCATAGGGTTGGATGTCCACTTTAGCTTCCACTTTGAGTATAGGCTAAGAGGACAGATTGTTGGTGCTCCTTTTCTCTTACTTGGCTCTTATTTTTCTTCTTTTTCTTAATGTTCCTCATGAGATTTTGGTTGCTCCATGAAGGGCCCGAACTTTCTCTCAAAAGCTTCTATCAATATGGTCATACACTTGGCAATGTCAAAGACTTGTGATTCCAACTTTGCAAATATTGCCTCCAATTCATCATCGAGTTTACTTCCATGCTGATCTGCAATGCCTGAGACTTGAGGCTACTTCTTCACCTTCATTCTGCCAATCTCTAGATCCATGGGGTGTTGTTCTCCCACTGATTTAGACTTCCTAAGTATGTTAAGCATATATTGTAAACTATTTCACAATAAATCCCATAGAAAAATCTCTCTGATACCATATGATCTGTAAACTACCTTGGATATTAAATAAGATAATTCATCATAACATATCATAAACTATTACTAATTTACTACCAATAGTTTGTGCTCTACTGCATAGGGATTTTACTTATATTTAAGGTTTTAACAGAGAGATAGACACACCATCCAATACAACTACAGCATTTAACACAACATAGAAATAATGGACAACAAATTACCCTTGAGAATCTCATATGGGAAAAACAATAAACTCCCACAAAATCAACTAAGTATTTTCCTCTTTAATATAAAAGAGTTTAGAATGCAAAATACAAAGAGATCCAAACAAATTGTGGAGCTATTGGACACTATGATCTGCTATAGTGCCATACAGATTGTCTTTCCTCCTCTCCTTTGCTAACTCTTACTTCACTTGCACTGCTAAAGCTATGGAACAAAATCAATGCTAGAACAAACCCTTTTTCCTCCTTTCTATGTTGGATATAATAGAAAGGATTAGGGATAGGTTTAGGGATTTCTATCCTTTAGAATATTCTTGGAATACCACTTAGCTCCTCATATGTGAGTAATGGGAGGTGAAGTGGCTTCCACTTAGCACTACAGTGGACAAAGCAACGGTCAACTTGGCAGGAGCATAACTTTCTCATACAAACTCTGATTGTAATGCTATTTTTTTTGTTAGAAAGCTCTTGACTAGCTCTACACCAAGTAAAACCCACAACATGTTTTCCACAGGTTTGGAACCAAAAAAATGGTGTTTACTGCCCAAAATGGATCCTAGAAGTTTAGGACCTAAAATTGTCAGATTCAGGATCTTCCCTGAAATGGCCCAACAAGACTATGAATCTGGTTTTCCACCTGTTGACCGCCTATTCAACTAGGGGGTCAAATCCATGTGCCATGAAGATATGCATCATCAGATGCAAGTATGTTGAAGACAGTTTGGTTCTACTGGGCATTTTATGCCTCCAGCACAAAATTTTGTAAACGGAATTTCCGCCCCCCCTGCGTGGGTTAATAATGTAATAGGTTTGCATGGCTCATAGTTAGGTCAGGTACCTTGGAATGTTTTCATTGGGAGAGTTCTTTTCACCGAGGGTTTTTTATCCTCAGGTTGTCAATTAGGCTTTTCAGCTTAGTTGATTTCCCATGAGTTTTTCCCTCACACTTGCAATAATTCCTCCAAAGTGGTGAACGGCGTTCTAATGGTCTCATCCTCGGGTAGCTATTGTTTAGGAATGATGTAAATGACCATGCAAGACATCATAGAAAGTTTCGTGGAATTTCGTCGAGTCTAGATAGGTTTTTATTAATTAATTAAATTTAATTAATTTTCCTAAGGTTGGGATTTTAATTATTTAATTAATTAATTGTTTTTGAGCAATTATTGTAAAAACTAGGTCTTTGGGCTTTTAATAGGGGTATTTGTGCTCAAAAGAAATGGAAAGGCACCCCCTACACCCTTGGACCAAGTTTCAGCTCAGTCGGACAAGTTTTGCTAGGCATTTGTCCACCCGGAGTGTCAGTCAGTTAAAACAACAATTTTAATTGCTAAGTATAACATTGCTGAAATGTCAATTTTTGTAAATTTGAGTTAATGGGTTAAATGTTAAGATGGAAAAGGGCATGAGAGATGTTCCCTAACCTACCCAACCCACTCCCTAACCTTTTCTCACCCCATAACACTTTACCTCACTCAAACCAATTCGCCCCCTAGGGGGATTTGCGTCCCACTTCATGTGGAAACCTCCCAAATTGCAATTTGATGTTATGTGGGCCCCTCTCTCATGAGGTGCGCCCTTCATAGCCTCCCACATCATCTTTACCTTGTCCCCACACTCCACCTCACATTCCACCTCACTCATCCAAGTCAAAACCCTAAGGAGGTGCGCCCCCCTCCTTGAGATTCACTCCCTTACTTGTGTTTGCAACACTTGGCATCCATCCAAGTGCCTTCACTTTTCCTTTTGAGGTATAAATAGAGCCTCTCCTCACTCATTCACTCACCATTCTTTGAGTTAGTGTTACTATACTGGAATTTCGCCCCACTCTCTTGCTCTTGCCATCTTGCCATTGAACTCATATGCTCTTGAGAGTCTTGTAGCAACTTGTTGCTACAACACTCTCACTTTGGATTAATAAAACTTTGGAGGATTTTTGGATCACCAAGAGTATTCTGGCTGCATTCTTCACAATGCATATGAGGTGATATTGTGGTATTTGAGTTCATTTGGGTTGTGTTGAATAGATCTTGAATGAAGTAGTTTATTTGGGTAGATTAGCAAAGAGTAGTCTTGCTGATTTATTTGTGTTGGGTAGCTAGTTTCTTAGAAGTATTTCAAG
>ML806501.1:88946-119047 GCA_009831015.1 Picea engelmannii | reverse complement strand
TTGACCGCACAAGAGCGCTGGAGTGAAGCAAGGAACAACAGAGACCAAGGAAGCGATTACAAAGGTACATATCTTCTTCTCACTTCCAATTTAATTCAATAGTTAGATCTAGGGAAAGCGGTATATTCTGTCATGTTTTGTTCAAGATCCAGGTGGATCTAGGGAGATCGGTTTGTGTCTGCACTTACGGATTTATACAATAACACTCATCAACACCAAACCCTAACCCATGCATGATGTAAATCCCTCAAAGAGTAATGTTTGGCCTCCAAAGGAATAAATTTTGGCTAGTAGGGGCATGGGTAAGGTCCTCCAAGGAATATCCAAAGAATCCAAAGGTTTTCCTCACCATATAGAGTGTGGGACATGGTATCCAACCTGTGGGCATCAAGCCCCAAGGAAGCCCAAGATAGGCTTGTGCTTCCAAAGTTTTCCCCCAAAAAAGGTCCTCCAAAAACAATGAATGTTCCCTTGAAGGATCTCAAGACAAATTCATCATGATGATTAAATAAATTCAATAAAATATCCACCTAATCATGTGTATCATAAACCACCTCATCAAAATAAATAAATTCTCAAAGACCCTATGAAACTTTCCAATTTTGGGTATGGGAGGGTTCACAAGGTGACCTATTGGGTGAATCATCCCCTAGGTCAAGGAGTGTTTCCTGAATGGAACCCCTTTCTAAGACATGTGGAAACGATGATATGGATGGGGGAAAGACTCTTGGTCATGGGGTTCTTGACATACAAGGGATCGTAGTGTCTCTTTTATGGTTTCCTTTGTAGAGGGTGTGATGCACCTTCATTTTCAATGTTTCCTTTTTCCAAACCCATTAATTTCCATTAATTAATTAAGGTCCAAACACTAGGTAATCCATAGGGTGAATCCATTAGCTTGGGGGGAAGAAACGTAGTTTGACTTGAAGGGATAAGTACACATAGTTCTATGGGGGTATAGTCTAGTTGGTAACACACTTTGTTTAAATCCCTCAATCAAGTAGGACATTTATGTCATGTGTTTTCTTTTGCGGGTGTTTTATTTTTTAAGAGAAGCATTTCATTTTTCTCAAGATCTCTTTGGGAGAGCATCTTGGTTGTTCATAATTACACTTTTATATTTTTCCATCAATCTCCTCTAGGCCTTCAACCCCTTCTTCCCATGAAATGAGGGACAAACTCTTCTTGGGTCAATACACTTGAAAACCCAAACGATAAAGAGATTGGGGAAAAAAGTGTTAAAATTTACAAGTATGGTCAGGAATGACATTATGACTCATCAAGGGGACCTTCCAATAGAAAACCGATCCCTAAGGGTGACCACTTACAATGACACAATGTCAACCACCAAGGTGAAACATCGCCAAGATCATAATGTCCAAGTAGATGTTACATAATCAAAGCAATTTTAAATGAAACAAAACCAAATGCCTCAAATATTGAAATGACACTCACCATAATACCTAGCTTATACTTCATGGATCAAGATACAATGTTTGTCAAGATGTCTCTTAGTAATCCATGTCTGGAACCTGAGGGCCTCAAGACAACATATCCTTAGTTATCCCTACGAGTTGGGGATAATGTATGGCTCCTACTTGGGGACATGTACTCATCGTAGAGTGCATGAGAAACTAAACATCTCCTAGTGGACTTGATCCTAAATTGAAACATAAAACTGTAAAATCCAGGGTGTTTGTAGCACCCTTCGTCCATATATATCAAAACCATAAGTGAAAACTAATGTAGAAAATAAATTTTACTTTTTTTTCAACAATTTATAAACTAAACATGTAATATGATGAAAGCAATATGCAAGTAGAGAAAAATGAAATACTAAATCAAACTAAGATACCATGAGAAATCAAGATGCAAATTCAAGGAAATAAATATGACCTACCTACTTACCTAAGGCCCTGGGGCCCTGAAGATCAGTGATGGGTGATGTCAGGTGAAGTCACATAACCAGTGCAACCATTTATTCACCATTTCATCAAGGTATCTCCCCCTGTGCTTAATCTTGCAATTCAACAAGGATAAGTTGAGCATAAAATAATCATGAGCATAAGTAGACAGATAAGAAATTATGGAATGAAACTCATGGAGATGGTTGGGAGGTAGGAAATATCGTTGGAGTGAATGGCCATAATCTTGATCAATACATCTTTGAAGAGGGATACCCTGTAAGTAAGATGGATCGTTTTCATCCTCCTTTAGCACACCATTGTTGCCAAAACATTGAGAATAGATGAGAGATCCGAGGAAATCTTGATTATTCCTCAGAAAAGAAGAAAATAGGGAAGGGATTGTCTCATGTCTGGATAAAGAAATACATTGTCTCTTCATCAACAAATCACTATAAAAAGCTTCAAGATGAAAATACTTTATCTTTGTAGGGTGATATTTTGACCTCTCTGGGATGGCCATGTCCTAGTGTTCATCTAAAATCAAGGACACAAGTGGTTGAATGTCCTCATAGAGAAAGTGTACATCCCGAAAAGGATATGCATCACAAATACCAATGGATGAATGAAAATTACCTTGAAAATGTTGCGATGGGTCATCCTTGCATTTTAAGAAAAAATATGTAATCATATCATCATTAGGATGCCAAACATATGAATCATCCATGGATGGAGACCATTCCTTTGAATATTGATGTAGGAGCATCTCTCCACGTCAGCCAGCCAGCCACGTCAACGTGTGCATTCAAAGATGAAGAGAGGCGCAACCCTCGTCTTCATTTTTGAATTTGAATGTAATTTAATGTCTTAGGTTGGTGAGCCGTGAAGTCATGATTTGCACAGGAGTAGAGTAGATAGACCTTTAATGTTTTGAAGGCCGAGATCTAGATTCGAATTGTGGACTAGACAGCCCATTCAATGCAATTGAAGAATGCATGCGAGAGTCAAAGCTGAAGAGCTCACAGAAGCAAGGAAAAGTTTGAGGCCTTTAGCACTTGGGAAATCTTCCAAGAACCGAAAGAAAGAGCATAAGCTTAGGAGGGAGCAAAGCTGTCGTCGGATCTGCTGAAAGGATATAGACCATTAAAAGTTTCTACGTTCAGAGAGCAGCAGGAGAGAACAAAGGAGAAGAGGAGATCGTTAGCTGTCGGATATTACTCAAACAACCGATAGCCGTTAGATCTGACAGGAGTTACACGAGGTTTAAAACCTCACATGAAAAGCAACAGAAGTGAAAGTTTCGAGAAGGAGTTCGTATCGGTATATTGACATTCGAGAGTTCAGGAGATGGAGAACTAAAGGCCTTGCCTCAAGATTCACGAAATCATGAAAGGTGAAGCCCTGAAATAGAGAAGGAATCTGAGTTGTTCACTGAAAGAAGGACATGTTTCACGAGATCACCCGTATTGGGGATTCGGACATCAGGTTTCAGAAGAGGAAGTCCTTCAACTTCGCGAGTGGCGAAGTCGCGATAAAATCACAGTCATCCATCTGAGGAGGATAGGTGGCAGAGATCTACGGATCTTGCGAAGTCAGAGGTTCGCAAGGTGAGATCCCAAAGGTTGGTTGCTCCAAGTCGCTAGAGGAGAGATCGCGAGGAGCGAGGATAACCATTGGATCCAGAGGACGGGAGAACCGTTGGATCAGGAACCCCATCGCATTTCATGCATTCGAGGTTTCAGAGGTTGAAAGGAGTCACTTGCAACATCAGAAGTCGTGAAGTGCCGAGAGCCGAGGTATGGAGGAAACATGTGGCAGAACCACAAGGTGGGCTTGGGAAAATAGATAGTTGGACACACGTCACATATTGGGAGGAGTCAACACCCCATTGACCTCTCGCGTCTCAGGGATTCGTGAGATAGGAGTACGTGAGCTCGACCCTTAGACTCGCGAAGTCGCGAGTAGCAAGAATGAGAGGAGAAAAGTCAACATTGCCTCTCAGGGGTTCGAGAAAGAAAGGTGCCCAGGTTGGACCTTTGAACTCGTGAAGGCGTGAGAGGAGAGAAGTGCAAGCATTTATCCTAGCCAGCGGTCGTGCAAGGAGGGAACTGACATAAGAAAGAGATATACGCATTTCGTGATCTCAAGTATCGTGAGATTGGAGAGGAAGAGTCAAGATTCACAACTCGCGAACTCACGAGATTGTGAGCTATGAAAAAGAAAGGACTTGTGGATCAAACAAAAGGAGATTCCAACAGGGAATCCGAAAGAGCCAATCTGTCTCAAGGGCATATAGAATGATCTTGTGAGCGGATCTTAGTCCTGAGGGGCCGATAGGTCATGCGTCAAATATTATACCTCAACCCTCTTTGCTTCAAAGATACCCTCAATGTCGTAAATGGGGTCTCTATAAAAAATGAGATGACCAAAATCCCATTTACGTCTCCAAGTCTGTATGAATCTGTATATATGTTCATCAACCATATCTAATGATTATTTCATAAGACCATCATTATGATTGAAAGTGACCATCTCTATGTCTTCGTGTGCACGAATAGTAGAGATTGGGGAAGCTTCAACTAGATATTCAAATTCTTCATCATTCAGACCATTTTCTTCTTCAACTTCATGTACAGGAGGAGAGTAAGGCTCGACAACCCCAACTTCATCAAGTGGGATAAAAGGTAACAATTTCTCACGAGGATTCTCAACATGTTGCACTTCACAATAAATCTTCTTTCTCTTTATCAACATGGTCATCTATCGCCTCTTCATCATAAGAGGCTTGATCCTTAATAGATAGTTCTTTATTTTCCCTTTTCCAAAAGTGTTTGTCACATCGAAGGGATCCTCTAATACGTCTTCACCTACAAAGTCATGGAATAAAGTATTGTCAAGATATTTGAAAGGGTCACAACTCATCATTTTTTCTTATTGATGTGAAAGAGGAGAAAAGGTTTGTATGCCTCCATCAAAAGGAAGGTTAGGTATAAACACTTCATCTTCAACAAATTTCTTGTTTGAATCATCAACATGCAAAACATCATCGGGAAATTCTTGGTAACTTTATTCATATATTTGTCCTTCAAGCATTTCTTCATCCTCAAGGGCTAGTTCTTCGACAATTTTTTGAAATAAATATTTAACATGATTCATTAGCTCCTCAACAAATTCATTAGCATCATTTTCCATTTCCATTTGTAAAAGTTCCATTCTCAAGGTATGGAATTTTATGGATGAGGTTTCATCCCATGGTGCCATAATACCATCGAATGAGAAGACATATCAATGGAGTTGTCAGATGAGATCAAGGCTCATCAAATGATGGAAAGGGTGAAATAAGGAAAGGTGGGTTCTGGAAAGGTGGATTCGTGATATGAGGTTTATTAGGATCTCCACAAGGGTGGAAGGGGAACGTCCTTCAAGTGGAATCACCATGAAAGCTATGGCTAAAGGATTTGGGATGGTATCTTTCCAAAGTGTCATTAGGGAATGAAGGAGGATTCAAAATACTCCCCGGAAAAGACACCAAAATCTTATCGTGCAAAGTGTAGGTTGGGAAAATATTGAACAAAAACACAATATGGAGACAACTAGGAGAATACCTATTCACTATAACCTCAAATAGGTACTCTCGTCACTTTAGAGGTGAAGTCATCACCTCAAGGGGGGAATCCCAAGTGTCCCTAGGGGGAATTGAAACATAAAGTGAGATGATGAAATGAATACCCATATAGTTCAAGTTTATAAGTGGAATATGGATTTGATGAAACATCTCGGAATTGGTTTAGGGTTTCCAATTCTTTCAGTACCTGTTTAAATTATTTGTACCTTCCTGAGACACAAGATAATCCAAATGTACAAGCTATATGTTAAGTGGAAAATCAAGTTAAGATTGTTTTCCCTATTTGAAGAAATCAATAGAGATATATATCAACAACAAATAAGTAATAAATCTTCTATATAAGATGATAAAATTCTAACAAATGATGCAAGAGATAAGCTAGTAAAAACTAGTACAACTCAAGCATAAAAGAATAAAAAATTAGCATTAATGTAAGGATGTCATAGAAAATTATCTTTGATATAAAAATTCAGCCTTATGGATCTATAAAACATTTTTTTATGACACAAAAATAATCCACCAAAAGTCACAAAGAATCCATCCAAAATATGCGCTAGGACTAGTCAACTATGCTCACAAATTCTTAGCAAATTTTGATAGTTGTTCAATGTTAGTTATGAATAAAAAGGAGAGTGATTTGTTGTAGAATTCATGTTTGTAACTTAAATTTATTTGTATCTCCCAAGAGACTAAGTAGACTAAGATTCCCTAGAGGCTTTAGCAACCTCAAAGCATCAACAATAGATTCCAAATTGAACAATATTGATATATCGTTAAATCATGTTTACCAAACCAAACAATTTATATCTCCAATGCAGATTTCATATTAGGGCCTTTTTAAAAAATGGGTGAACAGAGTCCTCAAAACACAATTTATATCAACAAGAAACCTAGGGTTGTAAACCCTCTTACCCCCTAGGAAATGCTAACCAAACTCAAAGTATATCGAGGAGGGTGTACACCCTTATACTCCTTCAAGATAATTTGCAATAAAATACTTTTAAATTATCAAATGAAGAGAATTTGATGGAGGGTATATGCACTTATACTCCTCCTAGGGTTTTAACCAACAATATCATGAAAAGAGAAAGAATAATGCACATTTTCCTTACCAAAACCAAGAGAGTTGAAAGATTAAACAATAGTTTCACCAAGAAACCATCCATAGGCAAGAGCAAGAGTCTCCAAGAGGTGCACACCATGTTATCTCATCCATTCATGAAGAGATGCACAAAAAATCATTTGCAAGAGATAGGGATGCCAAAAATACTCAAGTATAGAGAGAATTTAGCCAATGTAATCTTCTCACAATGGGAGAGTTAGGATCATATGAGACAAAAATGATCTTTATTTATACAAAAATCTATAATAAGGGTTTTTCCACAAAACCTAAGGTAAAACAAAAAGTAAGGGGACAACAACATCCCCTTTACAATTTAAAATTGCATTTTGCACAGTAAAAAACCTAAAAAAATCATCACATCACCCCTTTAGGGAAATGTTTTGGCATATTTGGAAAGTCGTTGAGGTTGGGGATGAAAGGTTGGGCCTCTATAGGCATTATTTTAAGGTGCTACAGACCTCTCCACTAAGTCAATGCATTATTCATCATCAAATGATGCCATGTGTCCTCATCACCACCAAACCCTAACCAACGCATGATGTCAAAACCCTCAAAGTGTGATGTTTGGCCTCCAAAGGATAAATGTTATTATAGTAGGGGCATTGGTGAGGTCCTCCAAGGAACCTTCCAAAACTCCAAAGGAATTCATCACCATCTGGAGTCTGGGCTAATGTATCCAACAGGTGGCACTCAAGCGTCAAGGAAGCCCAAGCTAGGCTTGTTCTTCCAAAATTTTCCACCAAACAATGTCTTGCAAAGAAAATGAATATGCCCTCTAGGGATCTCAAGTCAATTGTATCGTGATGATTAAATAAATTCAATAAAATAGCCACCTAAGCATGTGCATAAAAAACAACCTCATCAAAATAAATAAATTCTCAAAGACCTTATGTAGCTTGCCAAGTTTGGGTATGGGAGGGTTGACAAGGCGACCTATTGGGTGAATCGTCCCCTACATGAAGCAGTGCTTATGGAGTGGAACCCATTTCTAAGACATATGGAAAATATGATATGGATGGGGGAAATAATCTTGGGCATGGGTTTCATGACATCCAAGGGATCATAGTGTCTCATTATAGGTTCCTTTGTAGAGGGTGTGCTACACCTCCATTTTCAAGGCATCCTTATTCCAATCCCATTCATTGTCATTAATTAATTAAGGTCCAAACACTAGATACTTCTTAGGGTAAATTGATTATCTTGGGGGTTAGTACCAAAGTTTCACTTGAAGGGAGAAGTACACATAGTTCTATCGGGGTATATTCTAGTTTGTAATGCACTTTGTGTAAATCCCTCAATCAAGTGGGACATTTACGTCATGTGTTTTATTTTGCAGGTCTTTGATTTTTTAGGAGAAGCATTTCATTTCTCTCAAGACCTCTTTGGGAAAACATATGGGAGGTTCATAATTAGGATCTTATCTTTTTCTATCCATCTCCCCTCTGGGCCTTTAAACCCTTCTTCCAATTAAATGAGGGACAATCGTTTCTTCGGTCAGTAGACCTGAAAACCCAAAAGATAAAGAGATTGGAGGAAAAAGTGTGGAATGTGACACATATGGTCAGGAATGGAAGGATGAATCGTCAAGGGTACCTTCTAGTAGAAAACCAATCCTTAAGGGTGATCACTTACTAGGTAAAAATGTCAACCACCAAGGTCAAATAGGGAAAATAACATAATGTTCAAGTATATGTTACATAATCAAATCAGTTTTAAATGCAACAAATAGAAATGCCTCAAATATTTAAATGACACTCACCATAATACTTGGATTGTACCTCATGGATAAATATCCAATGTCCTCCAAAAGCAAGTTGGTGTAGTGGATACCCTCATGATGAGCCTGGAATTGTGTTGGTGAAGCGAGTCTCTATGTATGCAAGTGGGCATTGTTGATGAAGTTGTCTCTCAGTACTCCATGTCTGTAACCTGAGGCCCTTAAGAGATCATCTCCTTATTTATCCCTAGAAGTTGGGGATAACAATTTCTATAAAATATTTTATTTATCTTTTATTGAGAAATAGCTATTTTGATTTGTGATTCCTTCCTAAATTGTATTTAACTTGCTAAATATAAAAATTAATGAAAATTTCCCTAAAATTCACATCCCACAACATTGAATTTTATAGACAACTTATCAAAACAATATGTAATATCTAAAGTAAATTTGAGGGTCATAATTTATAAACCACAACATAGTGTTGTCTAGACAACTTCTCAACACAATATGTAATCTCAAAGTTGAGGGTCATAATCCATAAACAATATTTTGGGAAATGTATACATGAAATTCATCATTCATCTATGGAATTTATTTCAATAGTTTACATTTAATGTCTATTTATGCTAAATGACATTGAATGAAAATCACAAGAGAGAGATAAGAAAATTAGTGTGTTTTCCCTATATTTAGAGTGTGCACTGAATATATTGAAAAGTGATTAATGTATAAATAAATAAAGCTACACATTATGATAATAGAACATTTTTGTGTGAGATCTATCAACAAATAGGACATATACAATATAGTTTCCCATGTGTGAGCTCATCCACCAAGAAAAAAGAGTCCAAGACAAAAACAAAATCTTCCAATCCACTAAGAATCTTATTTGAGTTGATAAGGTGATTGGGATGAATAAAATCAACAATCAATAGATTAAGAGACTATATATCCAAAATTTTCTATTAAGGAAACGATTCTTTCTTTAGAGGCTAGAGAAAAAGATTAGAATATTGTTTTTTTCTCCTTTCAAGATGGCAGTTGTTAAGGGTGCATCATTAGGATGAATGGAAAAAATTCATGAATTTGATCATTCTAATTATAATAAGGAGCTAGTACCTTCTTGAAAGTTCATGAAGTCATCTTCTAAATTATAAATCATGCTTCTACAACCGTCTTCACTAGAGTGGGTTGAGATCAAGAAAAAGAAACATAAAAATGTAAAGATCAAGGACTTCATCCATTCTCAATACTCAACATGCTTTATAATTTTTAGTTTTATAATGATTTGGTTCATTGAGACCTATTTTTATAATAAATTATCAAGTGTGGAGAATATTATTGTCAATTTTTATGTAAAGCTTTTGTAACATCTATAAAAAAAAATAACCACTTTTTTTTCTTATGAATAAGCTGTTATGATTTTATTTTGATAGAAAGTTTTTTTGTTAAGATAATTATCTTTCAATAAACATGTTATACAATTCAATATAATTATATATTAATGAATACTATTTATGGTTTATATTTTATATAATTTATTACACCAAACCATATTTAAGTTAGTATCGATCATTTTTTAAGTTAGTATCGATCATTTTTTATTACTTATTGATCTATTTTCTATGAAATATGTTGATCATTCTTTCCTATGTTATGAATCATTGTATTCACTCGTTTTTCATTCATACATGATTTGATCATTGAGTGGAATGGATTATGGCGGTACGCCAATCAATATATCCATTAAATGATGCTGTCTTTCATCTAATAAGATTATGTGGATCACAATCCTTATCAATTCATATTTTATTATTGTGGTAGTTTTTGCAACATGGTTGAATGAAGTGAGTAAAATAGATCATGCATGGATCAATATCATATCAAACAAAGGAATATAACATATATTGAATAATATGGTTTCAATGCCAAATACTTATATTCATCAATATTGTTCCAATGCCAACCACCATCGAATCTATTTTATGTGTTCTCGAGTGGTTTAGATTTAATTATTATAAATCTTGTATTGAGCATTATCATTATGGTTTCAACATATTTTGGGAGAAAAATCACATTTCCATCTTGCAAAAGGTATTCTATACACCTCATACACCTAAATGTTATTTACATTTTTCAAAAGGTATTCCATACACCTAAATGTTAAAAGAGACATTTCTAATTAGCAATAATAAATAAGTTTTGATGTTGGTTTTTGAATGAATTAAATTCCCTATATAATGTATCTGATATCATGTAAGTATGTGCATAACCCTTCCGTCTTTTTTCTAATGGTACATTTATATTATTATAAATTTGATTACAATGAAAGAGACATTTTACATTCATTTATTCAATTCAAAATGGGGAACTCTACATGATGTAAAATAATCATTAATGTGATATAAGTGAGGTAAATATATAATTAATATTAATACAAATATTAAGAAGGTTTAACACTATGAATATATATTATATTCAACATTTTATTTTTATTCGTAAAAGTTTAATTTTTATCTTGAATGTTTATCTTTTGATTTATATCATATTTAGTAATTATTCTCAAATTTTTATACCTAAAAAAAATGTTTTAGTAAATATAACATAAATTAGAGTGATTTTTAAAAATCTTAAAATGTTTAAGTAAAAACAAAAATATGTATTATGTATAAAATAATTTATTTGTAAAAAAAATAAAATGAAGATATTATAAGGAGGTGGTTAACCTTAATTTAAAGGATCATATGTATTTCTTTGTTTTGATTAATGTAAAGAATAAAATCAAAATTTCTAAAATAATAAAAAACTTTCATGAGTTGCATAGTGAAACTAGGTTTTTGACGATTTTCAAAACATAGTATGATGAAAGAATTCGTCATATTCATGTCACTAGGAGTGTTAAAGATGAAAAAACATTTTCTCTTAAAGATTCCTACTTATGGTAAAGTTAGATCACAATTTCAAAATATTTGTCTTAATAACAAAGATTCTAACCTTTTAGGTAATATAAATTATGGTGACTCTCGAATGCTTCTCTTAATGCTTTTCGAAGACAAAACAAAAATTATGAAAAAAATCCAAGTAATACCTTAGACAAAAATAAAATAGGGAAGGGACCATGTCATGTCTCGAGAAAGAAATGTGTTGTCTCTTCATTCGTAAATCACTATAAAAAGCTTCAAGATAAATATACTTTCTCTTTGTAGGGTGATATTTTGACCACTCTAGGATGACCATGTGCTAGTGTTCATCTAAAATCGAGGACAAAAGTGGTTGAAATTCTTCATAGAGAAAATCTACATCCCCAAAATGATCTACATCGCAATTCCCAAGGGATGACCTAAAACTACCCTGAAAATGTTGCGACGGGTCATCCTTGCATTGATGGAAAAAATATGTAATCATATCATCATCAGAATGCCAAACATATGACTTATCCATGCATGGATACCATTCCTCTGAATATTATACCTCAACCCTATTTTCTTGATATCTACCCTCACTGTCGTAAATGGGGTCTCTATAAAAAATGAGACGACCAAAATCCCATCTGCATCTCCTAGTCTATATTAAATTTTCTATTTGCTCATAAACCATATCCAAGGGTTATTTCATAAGACCATCAGTATGATTGAAAATGACCATGTCTTTGTGTTCGTGTGAAGGAAGAACAAAGGTTAGGGCGGCTTCAACTAGATCTTTAAATTATTCATCATTTAAACCATTTGCTTCTTCAACTTCATGTACAGGAGGAGAGTAAGGATGGAAAAACTCAACTTCATCAAGTAGGATAAAAGGTGACGATTTCTCACGAGGCTTCTCAACATGTTGCACCTCATAATAATTCTTCTTTCTCTTTATGGACAATCTCATCTATCACCTCTTCATTACAAGAGGCTTGATCGTTAATACATAGTGCTTTATTTTCCCTTTTCCAAAAGGGTTTGTTGCATCCAAGGGATCCTCTAATACATCTTCACTTACAAATTCATGTAATAAAGTATCATAAATATATTTGAAAGGGTAAAAACGCATCATGTTCTATTATTATTTTGTAGGAGGAATAAAGGTATGTATGTCTCCATCAAAAGGAAGGTTAGGTATAAGAATTTCATCTTCATCAAATTTCTTGTCTGAATATTCAACATGTGAAACTTCATCGGGATCTTCTTGGTAACTTTATTCATATATTTTTCCTTCAACCATTTCTTCATCCTCAAGGGGTGGTTTTTCAAAAAAAAATTTAAATAAATCTTTTACATGCTTTATTATTTCCTCAAAAACTTCAATAGCATCCTTTTCCATTTCCATTTGTAAAAGTTTCCTTCTCGATCTATCGAAATTTATGGATGAGGGCTCATCCCATGGTGCCATAATTCCATCGATTTAAAAGACATATCAATGGATTCAAGAGATGATATGAAGGCTCATCAAAGGATGGAAAGGGGGAAACAAGCAAATGTGGGTTCTGGGAAGGTGGAGTCGCCAGATGAGCTTTAAGAGGAGCTCATCAAGGGTGGAAGGGAAACATTCTTCAAGTGGAATCCCCAAGAAATCTCTGGGTAAAGGACTTGGGATGGTATCTTTCCAAAGTGTCATTAGGGAACGATAGAGGAATCAAAATGCTCCCCGGCAACGACACCAAAATTTTAGTGCCCAAAGTTTAGGTTGGGAAAATCTCGACCCAAACCACAATATGGAGAACACTAGGATAATACCTACCAACTATAACCTTAGATAGGTACTCCCATCACTTTATAGTTGAAGTGATCACCTCAAGGGTGGAATTACAAATGAACCTAGGGGGAAATGAGACAGAAAGTGAGATGATTAAATGAATACCCCTATATTTATAGTTGATAAGTGGAAGATTCATTTGATGAAATGTCTCAAAATTGTTTTAGGGTTTCCAATTCTTTGAGTACTTGTTCAATGTATTTGTACCTTCCCGAGACACAAGAAAATCCAAATATACAAGCTATATCTTAAGTGGAAAATAAATTTAATCTTGTTGTCCCTATTTTAAGAAATGAAAAGAGATATATATCAGAAATAAAGAAGTAAAAAAGATGCTATATAAGATAATAAAATTCTGACAAATGATGAAAGAGATAATATAGTAAAAACTAGTACAACTCAAGTATAAAAGAATAAAACTTTAGCATTAATGTAAGGTTGTTCTAGATGAGTATTTCAGATATCTATATTCAGCCTTATGGTTGCATAAAACAAATTGTTACAAAATAATAATCATCCACCAAAAGTCACAAAAAATACACTCAAAAGATGTGCTAGGACTAGTAGACTATGCTGGCAAATTCTTAGCAAATTCTGATAGTTGAAATGTAAGTTATGTATAAAAAGGAGAGTGATTTGTTGTATCATTCATAGCTATATCTTAAATTTAGTTGTATCCCCCAAGATACTAAGTAGACTAATATTCCATAGAGTCTTCAACAACCTCAAATAATCAACAATAGATTCCAACTTGAACAATATGGATATCTCGTTAAATCACATTTAGCAAAGCAAACAATTTATATCTCCAATGCAAATTTTAGATTAGGGCCTTTTTAAAAAATGGGTGAACAGATTCTTTCTAACGCAAGTTATATCAAAAAGATCCCTAGGGGTGTAAACCCTCTTACTCCCTATGACATGCAAACCAAACTCAAAGTAGATCAAGGAGGGTGTACACCCTTATACTCCTCCAAGATTCTTTGCAATAAAAGACATGTAAACAAGAAAATCAAGAGAAATTGGTGGAGGGTTTATACACTTATACTCGTCCTAATGTGTTAACCAACAATATCATGAAAAGAGAAAGAAGAATGCAAATTTTCATTAACAAAACTAAGAGAGTTGCAAGATCAAACCCTAGTTTCACTAAGAAACCATCCATATGAAATAACAAGAGTCTCGAAGAGGTGCACAACAGCTTAGCTAATCCAATCATCAAGAGATTCACAAAAAATAATTTTCAAGAGAGAGGGATGCCAAAAATGCTCAGGTATAGTGAGAATTTAACCCAATGTAGTCTTCTCACAATGGGAGAGCTATGATCACATGAGACAGAAAGGATATGTATTTATACAAAATCTTATAATAAGAGTTTGTCCACAAAACCTAGGGTAAACCACAAATTAAGGGAACAAAAACCCTTCTCCAACTTACAATTTAAAGTTTGATTTTTCACAACAAAAACCCAAAAAAAATCATCAAATCACTCCTTTAGGGAAACGTTTTCTCATATTTGGCAAGTCGTTGAGGTTGGGGATGAAAAGTTGGGCCTCCAAAGTCCTTAGTCCAAGGCGTTAGGTCCCTCTCCATTAATTCAATTCGTTCTTCCTCATGAAATGATGCCATGTGTCCTCATCACCACTAAACCCTAATCAATGCATCACGTCAGTCCCTCAAAGTGTGATGTTTTGCCTCCAAAGGAGAAATGTTAGGATAGTAGGGGCATCGGTGAGGTCCTTGAAGGAATCTCCCAAGAATACAAAGGATGTCATCATTATTCAGAGTGTGAGCCAATGTATCCAACTGTTGGCACTCAAGCGCCAAGGATGCCCAAGCTAGGCTTGTTCTTCCAAATGTTTCCACCAAACAATGTCCTAAAAAGACAATGAATACAACCTTCAAGGATCTCAAGACAACTGCATCATGATGAGTAAATCAAGTCAATAAAAGAGCCACCTAAGAATGTGCATAAAAAAAACCTCATCAAAATAGTGAAGTGCTCAAATAACCTATGCAACTTGCCAAATTTGTGTATGGAAGGGTTAACAAGGTGACCTATTGGGTGAATCGTCCACTACATCAAGGAGTGTTCCTCGAGTGGAACCCATTTCTAATACATATGGAAAAGATGATATGGATGGGGAAATGATTCTTGGGCATGGGTTTCGTGACATACAAGGGGTCATAGTTTCTCATTTATGGGTGTCTTTGTAGAAGGTGTGTTACACCTTCGTTTTTAATGCATCCTTTTTCCAATCCCATTCATTGTCATTAATTAATTAAGGTCCAAATACTGGATACTTCCTAGGGTTAATATATTACCTTGGGGGTTAATACCAAAGTTTCACTTGAAGGGAGAAGTACACAGTTCCATGGGGGTATAGTCTAGTTTGCAACGAACTTCGTGTAAATCCCTCAATCAAGTGGGACATTTAGGTCATGTGTTTTCTTTTGTAGGTCTTTGATTTTTTAGGAGAAGCATTTAATTTCTCTCAATACCTCTTTGGGAAATAATATTGGAGGTTCATAATTAGGCTCTTATATTTTTCCATCCATCTCCCCTCTCGGCCTTCAAACCCTTCTTCCAACGAAATGAGGGACAACCGCTTCTTTGGTTAGTAGACCCGAAAACCCAAAAGATAAGGAGATGGGGGGAAAAAGTGTGGAATGTTACAAGTATGGTTGAGAATGGAATGATGACTTGTCAAGGGGAACCTCCAGTAGCAAAACAATCCTTAAGGGTGACCACTTACTAGGGAACAATGCCAACCACCAAGGTGAAATTGGGAAAAGAGAATAATGTCTAAGTAGATGTTACATGATAAAAATAGTTTTAAATGCAACAAACCAAAATGCCTCAAATATTTTAATGACAGTCACACTAATACTTGAATTTTATCACATGGAGAAAGATCCAATGTCCTTCGGAAGCAAGGTGTTGTAGTGGATACCCTCATGATGAGCCTATAATTGTGGTGGTGAATCAGGTCTCTATCTATGCAAGTGGACAGTGTTGCTCAAATTGCCTCTTGGTACTCCATGTCTACAACCTGAGGCCCTCGACAAATCATCTCCTTAGTTATCCCTAGGAGTTGGGGATAACAAATTCTATAAAATATTTTATTTATATTTTATTGAAAAATAACTATTTTGATTATTGATTCCTTCCTAAATTGTATTTAACTCGCTAAATCTAGAAATTAATGAAAATTTCCCTAAAATTTACCTCCCACAACATTGAATTTTCTAGACAACTTCTCAAAACAATATTTAATCTCTAAATTAAATTTGAGGATCATAATTCATAAACAACACCATAGCATTTTCTAGCATAGTTTTTTCTAAACAACTTCTCAAAATAATATTTAATCTCAAATTTAAGGGTCATGATCTATAAGCAATTTTTTGGGAAATAAATTCATATTTCATTTGTGGAAATTATTTGAATAGGTTACATTTAATGGCTATTTATGCTAAATGGTTTTGAATGAAAAACACAAGAGATAGATAAGAAAATGAGTGTGTTTTCCCTATATTTAGAGTGTGAACTAAATATATTGAAGAGTAGTTAATGTATAAATAAATAAAGCTACACGTTATTTGGGTGTCAAATGTATCAACAAATAGGACATATACAATATAATTTCCCATGTGTGAGCTCATCCACCAGGGAAAAAAGAGTCCAAACCAAAAACAAAAATCTTCCAATCCACCAAGAATCTTATTTCATTTGATGAAGGTGATTAGGATTAATAAAATCAAAAATCAATATATTAAGAGATCATCTATCCAAAAGTTTCTATTAAGGAAACAACTCTTTCCTTAGAGGCTAGAGAGAAATACTAGAATATTGTTTTTTATCCCTTCAAGATTGCAGTTATTAAGGGTGCATCATTAGGAGGAATGGAGAAACTTCATGAATTTCATCATTCTAATTATAATAAGGAGTTAGTACCTTCTTGGAAGTTCATGAAGCCATATTTTAAATTAGAAATCATGCTTCTACAACCTTGCTCAGTGGGGTGGCTTGAGGTTAAGAAAAAGAAACAGAAAAACGTAAAGATCAAGGACTTCATTCATCCTCAATACTCAACATCCTTTATAATTTTTAGTTTTATAATTATTTGGTTCTTTGAGGCCTATTTTTATGATAAATTCTTAGGTGTGGAGAATCGTATTCTCAATTTTTATGTAAGGCTCTTGTAACATCTACCAAATGTAACTAATTTTCTTTCTTATGAATAAGAAGGTATGGTTTTATTTCGGTGGAATTTTTTTTTTCAAGCTAATTATATTTCAATAAACATGTTATACTATTCAATATAATTATATATCAATGAATACTATTTATGGTTTATATTTTATATAATTTATTACATCGAACCATATTTAAGTTAGTATCGAACATTTTTTATTACTTAATGATTTATTTTCTATGACCTATGTTGATCATTCTTTCCTATATTATGAATCATTGTATTCACTCGCATTCTTTCCTATATTATGAATCATTGTATTCACTCGCTTTTCATTGATATGATTTGATAATTTAGTGTCATGGATTATATCGATTAAATAATGTTGGCCTACATCTAAGCTTATGTGGATCACAATCCTTGTCCAGTCATATTTTATTATCATGGAGGTTTTAGAAATTTGGTTGAATGAACTCAATAAAATAGATCATACATGGATCAACATCATATCAAACAAAGAAATATAACATATATCAAATAATATGTTTTCAATGCCAAATACTTATATTCATCAATCTTGTTCCAATGCCCGGCACCATCGAATCTATTTCATGTGTTCTCAAGTGTTTTAAAGTTAATTATTATGCATTTTATATTGATCATTATCAATATTGTTTCAACTTATTTTGAGATAAAAATCACATTTACATTTTACAAAAGGTATTCCATACACCTCATATACCTAAATGTTATTTACATTTTTCAAAAGGTATTACATACACCTAAATGTTAAAAGAGTCATTTCTAATTAGCACTAATAATGTTGGCTTTTGAATGAATTAAATTCCCTATATCATGATATAGGATATCATGTAAGTATGTGCATTAACCCTTCTGTCTTTTGTTTAATGGTACGTTTATATTATTATAAAGATGATTATATTCTACATTCATTTCTCCAATCTAAAATGGAAAATGTACATGTAAAATAATCATTAATGCGAGAGGTAAATATATATTTAATATTAATATAAATATTAAAAAGGCTTAACACTATGAATATATATTACATTTAATATTTTATTTCTATCCATAAAAGTTTAATTTTTAGCTTTATATCATATTTAGTATTTATTCTCAAATTTTTATAAAAAATAAAAATTATTAAATATAAAATAAATTAAAGTGATTTTTAAACATTTTAAATTAAAATGTTTAAGCAAAAATAAAAACATATATTATGAATAATTTTTTTTTATTTAATTATGAAAAAAAATTAAGATACTATAAGGAGGTTGTTAATTTTAATTTAAAAGACTAAATATATCTCTTTGTTTTAATTAATGTAAAGAAGAAAACCAACATTCCTAAAATAAGAACAAACTTTCATAAGTTTTATAGTGAAACTAGGTTTTTGATGATTCTCAAAACATGGAATGATGAAATAAATTGTGATGTTCATGTCACTAGGAGTGTGGAAGATAAAAAAACATTCTTTCTTAAAGAGTCCTACTTATAGCCACATTAAATCACAATTTCAAAATATTTGTATCAATAAGAACCTTCCTAACTTTTTAGGTCATCTAAATTATGGTGATTTTCGAATAGTTCTCTTAATGCTTTTCGAACACAAAAACAAATTATGAAAAAATCTAAATAACATCTTACTTTTCTCAAAATCACCTATCATAATTTCAATAAAAATTAATCATCATCATCAATCAATAATATGAATTTTTAAATTTTCTATAACAATTTTTTATTATATATATTTAAAAAACAATGACATATATATAAAACATTAACTCATTGATATTTCATTCTTGAAATGAATGTGGCAAAGTTACCTTTTGAATAGAGAAGACGTTATATATATTTAAAAAACAATGACATATATATAAAACATTAACTCATTGATATTTCATTCTTGAAATGAATGTGGCAAAGTTACTTTTTGAATATAAACGACATTTTGTTTGTAAGCTCCATTGACATTATTTTGTGGCATACATAACACGTATATGAAAAGATGAGCGAGTGGGTGTGTGTGCCCATCGAAGACAATTAGGAAGAGGTAGGAGGAAGTCCTCATGTCATGACAAAACATATCTTGTCTCTAGACTCTAGAAGGTGTAAAACAACAAGGAGGTAGGAGAATAGGCTCATAACGCTCATGTCTTGGGTACCACATCAAGTAATTTGGTTGTGTACGCAACGTTGGAATGGGATTGTGGTATGAAAATTATTTGATTGTCAATAAATTCACCTACATATTTTTATAACATGATAATGCTCAAGTTATTCGTCTTTATTTTGTTTCTACCCACAGTTAATGTTCATTGCCGGGGTGTATAAATCTCTAGAAAATATTAGTATAATGTTAAGTGTTATTTTATTTTAAATATATTTACAAGTTGCTGATTATATATTTAGATCTCTTATGATGATGTAATGATGTAATTGTAAGATTTAAACATATCATATCTTCTTTCGATTTGAACTTGTGATCTCTTAGGAGGAAACATATATTCTTAATCATCAAATTGTATATAACTTTATAACATTATATCAAGTTTAGGGCATTTCATCGAATGGATCAAAAGATATAATAAAAAAGAAAAAAAAGAAAAAAAAAACGAGTAAAACATATAGATATGAAATTAACATAAATGCAAAAGCATGCACAATAATTGATTTAATGATGTCTACTTGTTATCTACTATTAAAAATTAAATAACATACAAAAAGAACAAAGAAAAAGAGTAAAGTCCACTAATAAAGCTTATTAAACTTTTAAAGAGATCCAAAAAATAAAAAACTCAAACTAATTTATAACCAACTTTTCTCTCCAATTAGAACCCATGTTTCCTGTCCTTATGATGGATCCTGATATGGATCCAAAACGTCGACAATCCATTAAAATGTTAAATTATAAAAAGATATAATAAAAAAGTAAAAAGAAAAAGGTGAAACAAGTGGATATGAAATTAGCATGAGTACAAAAACATTACAATTATTGATTTAATGATATCAACCACTTATTTACTATTAAAAATTAAACAACATACATGAAGAACAAAGAAAAAAGTAAAGCCCACTAATAAAGATTATTGAAATTTTAAAGAAATCACAAAATTAAAAAACTCACACTAAGAAATATAACAGTAATTTTATAGCATTATACTATTGCATTTCATGTTAGATTTGTTTCTTATAAAATGAAAATAAAACATGAGAATATGAGAACATGTGTTTCTTCCTTGAAGATCACAAGTGAAAATCTATATGGAATAGGGTAGCTTGGTTCTCACCTTCAAAATAGATTATTATCAATATTGTATGTTACATTATATGTTTACATAATTATAATAAAATAATTTGTTTTAAATGTATTTATATAATAAAACCTTTCTTAGATCATGGTTAAATTGCAACTATCTAGTTTGATATATGAGAATAAACATAGATACTACTAAACAAGACATGACTCCATTGGATGTAGCATGAAACATGATTACAAGGGATACTAGCTTCCTTGCAAATACTATCTAGGATAGATCTTTCTTTTCATCCTAGAGTAAGACCAAAAGCTACTTTTGATTGGATAAGATCATGTCCTACTAAGATGTTAAGAAATAGGTAAATTTATGTTTAAATAATCGAATATAATTCCACACTTTTATCTCTAGAGGAAAACCCCACTCTTGGGACAATGGCTTAAGAATTATTTCTATCAAATTTCATGCATATACACTAGTTTTGGTCACTCATTTGGGAAACTAAATGGATATATTCATCAAACTCCAAAACAATCAACCATTTATAATTACTCTAAAAGATGACATTAGTTTCTTGTTCATTCTTTTCAATATCAATAATTATTTTAGTTAGTGATTCTCAATAAATTGTATTTGATATACAAAATCTAGAAACTCATCACAGTTGTTTTCAACTTTACCTCTTCTCATATAAAAGTTTCTATATAACCTCTAAAGCAAATCTATGATCTCTCAAGTAAGATCAAGGATGTGAATACATAATCTTTTTTTTGGTTGAAAATATATATGAAATTTGTCTTTCATTTCCGAAATTTATTTCAAGGGATCATGTCTAATGACCATCTTTACACATTGAGTTTAAAAAATATATTTAACCAGAAAAAAATAAAAAAATAATATTTGCTCATGTATATATTTATAGTGTGAAACAATGTTATCAAAATATATCAATAAGTTTAAATATTTGTTAGTAAACCTAATTAAATTTTAATCAACATTTTTTATATCAATGAGTCCAAATATTTGTTTGTCCACCTAATCAAATTTTAATCAACATGTTATTGATACGTATTATATTGGTCACCTTCTAACCAGATAATCTCGACCATCAAGCTAGGGTTTGGAGAAACTACAAGCTAGGGTTTGATAGTCGCGATCACAACAGAGGTCAACATGGTTACCAAAGGGGGTGGTAATGGAACCCCCTCATACAAGCAGGTAGTGGTGGATAGGGGGAAAGTCCCACAAGGTGTAGTTTTCAAGGAACCAATGACAAGCACCTCAGGATCAGGACTGGAAAAGAATCAAGAAAGAAGGGATCACATGGGGGAAGAAGCTAGAGAAACCCAGAATGATGCACAAGAACCAATGAATCCCAATGGGGCAGAAGGGCGCAACCCATGTAAACCTAAAACAACATTGATACTGAAGGTGATACTCGAAGACCCACAAACAAAACTCTTCCAAGACCAGATGAGGACGCATGAACTAATTTGCAAGTTCATGGGTTTGTGGCCCACAAAAATAAATTTGCGCAACTAGACAAAAGATCAATGGAAACCAAGCGGGGAAGTGGAACTCCACCTGGGTTCGAAAGGCTTCTTCACAACAGTATTCATGAAATTGGAGGAAAGTGATAAAGTCTTTGAGGGGGGGGGATAATTCCATGCCTCAGCAGGACTGTACATGTGACCATGGAAGGAAAAATTCTCCCTAGAGAAAGAAACCTTACAAAATGTACCCATCTAGCTGAAGCTTTAATCCTTACTACTACATTACTAGCTTCCCTCTACCTTCAAAGCAATCGGGAACAAACTTAGAAAATATGTGAAGACATCAAAAGAAACCCTAAAAGGGAGATATACATTCTACGTAAGGATCTACATAGAGATGGATGTTTCGGGGGAACTCCCAGAAACCATAAGCCTGGAATTGAGGGATGAGCAATGGATACAAAGAATCAACTACAAGAAGATCCCATTCAGATGCATAATATTCCATAAACATGGACACCTAATCAGAGAATGTCCTCTCAATAAAAAACAAGAACGGGAAAAAACCAAAATACAGAAGGATGAGGATGGGTTCATAAAGTCAAACCACTGAAAAAGAGAAAACAAGAAACCAAGTAAATCCCCAACAGGAAGAAATCCATAAGCCAGGACTAGAACAAAAGGGCAGGATAATACCAACAAAGGGGAAGAAGGAGGAAAGGAAAAGACAAAAGATCAAGAAGCTAGGGAACAAACGACAAACGAGAACATAGATAGTCCAAGCAATAAGATGGAACAAAGGGGTATCACAACTCCTATGGATGGAGAAACTAGAGAAGCCAACACCCCCATGCAGGAGGCAGACAAACACGTGGAAATGACACCAAGAGAGGTAGGTACGGAAGATCTTGATCTCAGATATATTTTGGAAAGGGGAGGAATAAATCCCTCGAACATACTGGAGCAATGGAAAAGGTAGGGTGTAGAGAATGTACTAGCGGAGCAACTAGATATTATCCAATACCTCTTCCTCCTACGGAAGGAATCAAAATCTAGAGGGATCAAGCGCATGCATGAGGATATAGGACACCTAGGAATCAAAGTAGGTGAGGGACAAACACGACTCTCACCCAAGAAGATGAGAAGGAAGAAAGGAAGGAAATAAAACAACGTAGCCCTCCAGGAACTAGGAGCCCTGCTGATAAACTCAGGTAAGATGAAAAATCTCTTTCCCAACTCCCCCCCACATGTTTAAATGAATATTATAACATGGAATATTAGAGGCCTAAACTACCCACGGAAGCAAAGAATCCTTAAAAATAGACCGAGGAAGGAAAAACCGGACCTCTGTTTCATCCAAGATACAAAATGCACTGTAGACAAAATGGAAGCAATCAAAAAAAAACAATGGAGAAAGTACAAGATATTGGTTGTCAAAGGACAACATATGGCAGGTGGTATTCTCACTTTGTGGAACCCAGAAGTGATGAATCTACTAGCATCGAAAGCCACCAGACAAACACTTTTGGTTAACATGAAAATAATAGGTAACACGGAGGTGATTCTATGCACTAATGTGTATGGACCCCAGATATTGGAGGAAAAGAGAAGAATTCTCCTAGAACTAGAAAACTTAAAATCCTGTTCCAGCAACCTCCACTGGATCCTGGAAGGGGACTTCGACATCATCATAACACTTGCAGAGAAAAAATGAGGCACCAGGAGATTGGATAGAGATGCGGAAGACTATTCATCTTTCATTGACATAATGGAGATGGTGGACATCAGAACTAGTAATGGTCAGTTCACCTGGAACAACAAAAGGATAAATCAACACTAGGTAGCGACAAGGCTAGGCAGATTCTTGGTGTTGGAGTCCATCATTTTGCAGAGATTAAATTTAGACTACAATATCCTGTCCTAGGGGGGTTTTGACCACCGACCACTCCAATTGGAAGCCAACATCCAAACCACATCGAAGAATAGACCTTTCAAATTTGAGAAATTTTAGATCGAACATCCCACCTTCAAGGAGAACATCAACCAATGGTGGCAGGAGGAATAACCAGATCAAGGGACAAGGATGTTCAAACTATATAATAAACTCAAGTACATCAAACATAAACTCAAGGAGTGGAACAAGGAAATCTTTGGAAACATAAACCAAGAAAAAAAAATATTCAAGACAGAATGAGGAAACTCCAAGAAACATGCATAGACAAGGGCTATACAAAGGATAAGAAAAGGGAAGAGATCCAAATGACCCAGGAATGGGAAGCAAGATGCCAACAGGAAGAGACTCTATGGTGCCAAAAGTCCATAATCATACGGCTAAAGGAAGGAGAGCGGGATAACAAGATTTTTCATAGAACAACCATTGCTAGAAGAACCCACAACAAAATCCTGAAAATTCAGAATTAGGATAGGATCGAGAGAGAATCCCACAAGGAGATTGAAAATATACTGGTAAATCAATTCCATGGGATAGCCCAGGAATCCAAACAAGACTGAACGGAATCCATACAAAGGATAGCACAACACATCCCCAACCTAGTTACTGAGGAATAAAATATCAATCTAAACAAACCCATCGCTAAGGAGGAAATTGACCAAGTGGTCCAGGAGATGCCCAATGAAAAGGCCCCAGGTCCAAACGGTTTCAAAGTGGAATTATTCAAAACCTGTTGGGAAGTGGTCAAATATGATATTTATGGGGTGGTGGAGGACTCCAGATGTTCGACCTCCATTCTGAAAGCGCTAAATGCCATAATGATTACTCTAATATCCAAATAAAATTATGCAAGGACACTAGACTGCTAGACCCATAGCTTTATGCAATGTGGTTTACAAGATAATCTCCAAAGTCATAGCCAATATATTGAAACCTCTCCTACCCACACTAATTTCACAAGAAGAGGCGAGTTTCGTAGAAGGGAGAGAAATTATGGACAACATCAACCATGCCCATGAGATGATACACACACTAAATATCTAGAGGAGAGGGGGGATGATAATCCAACTTGACCTAGAAAACGCTTATGACAAAATTAGTTGTCACTATATGGTCAAGATTATGGAAGCCTTTGGCTTCTCACAACACTGGATCAACTAGATTGTCTTCCTAGTCTCAATGACAAGTTACCCACTCTTAATCGAGGCAGCCCTAGCCAAACCCTTTTGGCCTTCAAGAGACATCAGATATGGAGACCCTCCATCACCTTTCTCGTTCATTCTGATGATGGAAGGACTCAGTAGAAGCATAAAAAGTGCAACTGCAGCAGGAGAAATAAAAGGCATCAAACCCTTCGTAAACTGCCCTACCGCCACACACCAACAGTTCTTTGATGACACCTTACTCCATGGCACACCCATGGGTAAGGAAGAAAAATCCTATAAAAGAATCTTAGAAGAGTTTGGGAAAGCCTAGAGAGTGGATATCAATCACTCCAAATCCATGATTTATTTCTTCAATACCAACCTTGCTATTCAAAGGAACTTGGCAAATATTTTGGGGTTTGAACGCAAAATGCTCCCAATGAAATACTTGGGAATCCCCCTGATGGGCAAAGCATGTAAAATTGCAACATGGGAAGGAGTGATCAACAAAATTTGGGAGAGGGTGAAAAACTGGACTTGTAGATTGCTCAACCTAGCGGGGAGGCTTATCCTGACCAAAGCAGTTATGCAAGCAATTCCGACCTATATGATGTCAGTGTTTCCTGCTCCCAAGAGAATACTACAAAAAATAAGAGCCATCCAAAGGGACTTCCTATGGCGAGGATCGGAAAATAAGAAAAAATTGTTCCTCGTAGCCTGAGAAAAGGTTTGCAAACCAAAATGCAAAGGAGGCCTGGGGTTACAAGACCCACAAGTAACCAGCAAAGCCTACGGGGTGAAAATCTGGTGGAGATGGGTCAAAGAAATATCATCACCGTGGGAAAACCTATGGAAGGCCAAGTATTCCCTAGACATCAATGACCAGGATCACATTCATTTTATGGGCACAAGGGAGGGATCATCCATCTAGAATCTAGCCTAGCACAACAAAACATGGATTGAGAAACACAACTTCTGGGAAGTGAGGAATGGTAAAATAACAATATTTTGGGAGGATGCATGGCAACAGTAACCCAGAATGGAAAATCCGAACAGGGATCAACTCTAACAGGAAATGACCGTGCAAGGAAAAATCAAAATCCATCACTAATGGAAGCACAAAAATGATCACTGCAGATGGAGGATCTACGACAAACTCAATCCACAAAATAGAGATTGGATCACAACAATAACGAAAGAGGTGGAGGAGGAATTGGGGAAAAGGAAAATTGTAGTCTGAGAAGAAGAGGACCAATTAATATGGGACAGGAAAAATGTTGGGGAATTCAACTTAAATGAAGGTCAAAATTACATCACAGACCAGGACCAAGAAGATCCGGTGCAATAGTGGGAAATATTTGGGGTAGCCCCCACTGGCCAAAAATCAAAATGTTCAAATACCTAGTACTTCACAACCAAATTCTAAATTGGTAAAACCTAAAGAAAAGGGGTTTCATAGGCCAATCAAGATGCCACCTCTATCAAGATAAGGAAGAGACAACAAATCACCTTCTCGATGAATGCAATTACTTAGGAGATATCTTGGATTGGGCAATAGGAATCTTTCGCCAGTCCAATAGGACCCAAGGTAAATCAACACAACCATCAACAACTAGGAGAGTTACAACAAAAATGAAATGTTGAACCTTTACTGGAATGTCATGTCGGGGATGATCATATGGGCAATACGGAAAGAAAGGAAGTGACGCATCTTTAGGAATGAAAGCCTTCTGGAAGGGAAACTCAAGGAAGCAATAATATCACAAATACGAGAAATGGTGGAGAGCCGCAACTGCCAGACTGGAAAAGTGAAACTCACCAGCCAGGAATCCAGTATCCTGGAAGATTTTCACCTAAAAGATGGGTGAAACAACACACAGGTAGGGCGGCCACTGCAACTCCAAATAGGAGAGCGCAACTGGACACCCCCTCCGGTAGGGTTCCTCAAGTTGAATTTTGATAGGGAAGTAAAAGGAAACCCAAGAATGACAGGGATGGGAGGGGTGATCAGAGATAGTGGTTGTAACATAATTCGGCTGTACACTAGGAATGTGGGAAACTCAACCAACAACACAATGAAATTTGGAGCCTTGCAGCTCGGTCTCAGAATTCTAAGTCGTAAAAGGATGACAAACACTATCGTGGAAGGTGACTCCACCTTGGTTATCAACACGGTGAAGAGACTCTAAAATGGCACCAGAGTGGGAAAGGTTCAGAAACACTGGCACTTAGTACACTCCCTACAAAAAATCCAAGATCATCTGCAAATGATGAACATAGTGGAGTTGCATTGGGTACATAGGTCAGCGAATGGCCTGGCAGACAGAATCGCCAATGAGGGGGTTAGCAAGGAAGGACTAGAAATAGACACTACTTGGATCAACATCCCAAATGGACAATTCAGAACAAACTGCATCCAACTAGCGACAAAATATTGTGACGACAACTTGAGCAAGGAAGGTCACATCAAGGAGGGCACCAAAAGGCCCATCGGAAGGCATGAAGGACCTAGGCAGGATATGACTTTTCAACACTCGACCACCAGTTACAATGTAGGATCATATTATACAACAAGCGAGGGTATGACAACAAGGTCATGTCAATAATAGGAATTGTGGGGAAAGGCCATGGGGAAGTATTGACGACAAACAACAGGAAATGAATGACATAAGGCAAGAGGGATTGACATGGAGCAGTATCGATACACCACACCAAAGACCAAGTACGGGGAGTATCACAGTAGGATATCAAGTGATTAGGGGCAAGGGCCTGTACAGGGATAACAACCGAGTCATCATGATCATACATATCATGATGGGGAAAAAGGATGGGAAGGTTAACCTCTACAGGTAGACCATGATTGGAAGGATGAGCCCGCAGTAGGGAAAGTTCAATAAGAGAAGAAACAACAAAAATAGATGCAAACAGGAAGAGCGCAACTGCAGGGGCTACCACAGATACAAGGGTAGGGAAAGGAGGAACCCCTTTGTAAACGTGAGTAGGTTGAGAATCCAGCAAAGGAGCTACCATAGGCCAGACCCAGATGGTGCAAATGAAGTGAACACACAACAAAAGAAACCCCCTGGCTAAGGAAACTCCAAATAGTGCTCGACGGGTTTCAAGGATGGAGAAGGCAAAAAAAGATGCGGAGGGCACCTTTGATCCTCTCATTGCACCGAATGAAAAAGAGACCATTATCTAGTGGGAAAAGGAAATAAAAAACAAATGCAAGGGAAAAGAACGAGATTCTCTGACTCAGGAAGCGGACTGGATAGCAGACCCGGGAGCCACATAGCCCAGGGAAACCCTCTACAACAAAATGGTGGAGATGGCATGGACAACAAAGATGATGATCGACAAAGTGAGCTCAGAAATGGAAGACACTAGACTCGAGGACAACAAGGAACTAAAGAAACTGGTGAACGAAATCTTGAGTTTCCTCAACAATCTGGAAACCATTATCAAACTACTGGTTGCGGTCGAGAAGGAACAGAAAGCGAAGATGGAGCAGTTGGCTTCTCAATTCCACCTTTACCTGTGCTGCATCCATCACATGGACATCACGCCAGCCGACAGAAACGAAGTTCCGACACATATCAGAAAGACTCGCACAATCTCTCAAAAGGAGGAGAATAAGAGCGAGGCGGATGAAGGAAAGAAACACATCATTGTCATGGACTATTGTCTGTTTAGTCTATTGTCAAGTCAGTTAGGTTGGTCTAGGGTCAGTCTAAGCTTCTGCTTTTCTCATGTCTGTTTTGCTTATCTTTTCAAAAACTGGATATGGTAGGACTGTGCTAGTTTCCCATGGTGGCAGTCCAATCACACCCCTCATTTATTTCAGAAAACACAACTTGAAAACCTCTGGTTTGGTTTCCTTTTTGAAAGACGAGGGAGTCCCCATTTTTTATATCATAACTCTCCTTTAATAATACAACCTCTTACACTCACTTACAAAAAAATAGTTACGTATTATATTGGTCAATAATATTATATTTTATAGTGTTACATATATATAATTGATTATATTTATAAATATTTAATTTAAGAGTTAATATTACTATAATTTGATTATTGAATAGTATTGGATATGAACTTATGCTTATTAATGGTATTTAGGATAAATCCTAAAATTTTTAGGATACAAGTCTAGTGAAAAACAAAATTCATAGAGAAAATAACAATTATTTTTCTCAACAACAAAACTAAAACTAAACCCAATTGATATAAAAAAAAATAAACTTAATTAATAAAAAAAATTATTGTATTATACAATTTTTTATATAATTTATGAAATGATTAATATTTATGTATTATATCGAGCTGGTATTGATGTGCAAGGCAAGATAATGCTAAAATTTGTTCATGTCATTGAGACGAATGTCATGTCCTTAGGGCTCACCAGGGAAAACAATACGAACCACATATTTTAGTAAGGATTGGTGGACCGAAGTTGACATGATTGATTAAGATTGAACAATGATGGGGTCCAATCTTTACCTATAATATTACCTATAATAGACTTGTCTACATATGCAGGCAATGCCTATTTATAATTAAATGTCTTCCCTGATATGGATATCCATACGAGTGGCCATTATTGGTTCCCTTTTAGCATGATATAGGTGATAAGTTTCTCATCATCCTTTCGTTCAAATGTACGGAGCTTAAGAGAATATGTCTACGCTCACCCAATCGAAGAAGATGAGACTTATCATCTTTATCATGAAAAACGGCCTACAACTGGAGATATGCAACGCGAGTCCAGAGATATGCTTCACTCGTAATTATTTAATTAAACCCTATTCCTATTTTGATTTCAGCAGTGTTCAGTTCAATTCAATATACAATATTCCCCGGTTCTTCAAATCTTGTTTATTTCTATGTTCATTCAATTTTTCAATACTTCAATTCAATGTACAATAT
>ML806501.1:58141-72775 GCA_009831015.1 Picea engelmannii | reverse complement strand
TTATATATATATATATATATATATATATATATATATATATATATATATGTGGGTTTGGTGAAATTTGTGAAATTAATTATGGTATTAGGAATGATTTAAATTATTAAACAATATATTAATAATATTTTAAAGGACATGCGATTAATTTTATTATTGAATAAATAAATATAAATAATATATTTAAATTAATTATAATAACAACTTTTATGTATTCACAATTATATATATATATAGCCTATATATATATTAGATCTTATTTTCAAAATATTTATCACACTACCAACCTTTCTAATCTCTTAACTCAACAAAAATATGGTGATTTTGGAAAGCTTTTCTTAATGTCTTTCCAACACAGAATCGGAATTTTAAAGAATTACAAGCAATCACTTACACTTCGAAGACTGTCTTAGTAGACATTAATCATCATCATATTCATATATTATTTACTACATTTTAATATAAAATTATGCATACATATAAAGTGAAGTTGTTATTTTCCAAATATATTTTTACATTGATTTTAAATATTATTATAAAATATGGTTTGTAATTTTTTTTTAATATTTATATTTTTATTATATTACTTTATCATATCTTAAATTAAAAAATATGCTTAAATTAAATTATATGTATATGAAATCAAAACTCAAAGTTAATTAAAATATAGTAAAAATTACTAATTTAAAAATAGAAAAATTTATATTTAAAATTAATAAAACTAAATTAAAAAATAAATTAATTGTCAAAAATTTAAAAGAAGAAAAAAATACAAAACACAATTACTTTATACATGTACTCTCAATAAAATCTAAGTTAAATACAATCTTTAGTAATAATAATCTAATTTTAAGTAGGTATACATACCTTATCTTTTTTCTTTTTTGGATTTAAACTTGTAACCTTTTAAAAAGAAATATGTGTTCTTAACCATTAAGCTTAAAAACTTATATACATAGATTAGAAAATGAATATACTTTTAAATATATACAATTAAAAAGGAAAATGAAAAAAATATATAAATATTCAAAAGCTTATACTTTTAAAGTGATTTGAAGGAGTTAGATCTTTAAAATTAATCTAATTTATGGTTTATTAAATTATTAAGTTCATCTAAAAGTTAATGATAGAATAGTTTTTTTTATAAACTTTTAATTTTAAATTCACTAAGGGTAATTATCATTTAAATATTGTATAATCTGAAAAACAAACATATATGAATAAATAAAATATTTAAAAATTTAAGAAAATATTCTAATCAAAATAAGAATTATGTAGTTTGAGAAAATAATTATATATAAATTATGTAGTTAGAATAAATAAATAAATAAATATATATATATATATATATATATATATATATATATATATATATATATATTAAAAATATTTATATACTTAAATATTTTTATTTTTATTATTTTTTGAAGAAATAAATAGTAATTTTTGTTTCACTCTAAAATAAAAATGAAATTTTTTAATGACTCAAAGCATGATATAAATCAAGTACATATATACATTACAGTTACATTAAAAAATCATAATTTTTATTTCATTATAAAATGAAAATAATAATTTTTAATTTCTCAAAGTTCAAAGCAACATACAAATAAAATATAAATATACATTATAAACATTGGAGGGATAGTTATGATATTAAAATTACATCATGTATTTCATTTCTTTTCCTTTTCTTATTTTTTTAACTTCTTCTCTCCCTTGGGAAATCAAGGCTTTTAAAAGAAACCACTTATAAGTATCCGAGATATCCACTGCATGATCTTTTTTTTTTCTTCTTCCTTAAGGAGTTTAAACTACCTATACCATTTCTCCACACCATCTAAACACGGATTGAATTTGAGTTTAAAGATAGATAAATGATTTTGATTCTCAAGTGTTTCCCTAGTAGAATGGATATTAACGAACCATGTGAATCCCTTATGACATCTCCAATTTATATTTTGAAACCAAAACTAAATCTACACAATGTTAAAATACTAATCATAAGTTAGTTGGTTAGTTAAGTTAATCTAACTGTTATACAATTACATGACAATTATGGTCTTTTGTATTATATATGTACATCTATGTACACGATTATTTACAGAAGAATTGATGAATAGAGTATGCATTTTCTGCCATTGTTTAGTTATCTCCTTTCATCATGGTTTCTTGATCACTTCTATTATTTCCATTATATTTCTGCTCTTTTCTTCATTATGAATCTAACAGTGGTATCAAAGCATTGTGATGCCTATGGCTTGTGAAGGAGTTCCTACTTAGAGGAGTGAGAGTTGTTGAATATGGCCTGTGAAGGAGTTCCTACTTAGAGGAGTGAGAGTTGTTGAGCCGCATGAGAACCGTGGATCGTTTGAAAAAAAAACAGAACTCGGAGTTTTTCAAAGCCCTAGGCACGCGAAGAAGCTATTGATGAGTGTAGGCGGTTATGTTCTAGTTGCACGCACGGAAAGAGGAAATTTGATAAGTGAAGGTGGGTTAAAACCTTAGCCACGAATAATGGAGGCCTGATAGAGGATATGTGTGTTCGCCCGAAGCACAAGAGAGAAATCCATCGCGAGTTCTTGCTGGAAGAGGTATAGAAAAAAAGAGGTGCAGAGGCCTTGCCATAGCCGTCACAAGTTGTTGGAAGAGCAAGAAAAAAAGTGCAGAGGCGCTTCCATCATTTGCCTGTCCAACCCGCACAAAGAAAGAAACTGTTCGAGCTTGTCTGACCAAAGACTTTTGACTCACGCAGAGAAAAACAATAGTCTACATTTCCGTAGCTATTGTTGTATTTTCTCATGTAGAGGAAGAGAAAGAAAGCCGCCAAGCATTGTTTGTGAATTTCGAACCCTAATGGAGACCACATTGTTCTTTATGGACAATTTTATGATCATTCAGATTGTGATGGATGCATTTTGAAGAGAGGGCATGCTTGGTGATACAAATATCAAGTTTTGCATGAATAAGAGAGATGGAGTGCGCGCCCATGTGATGATATTTATTTTTAGCATTTGATGATGAAACAAGAGCAGCAACAGTTGTGTACGGATTAAAAATACCAATGATGAGTTGATGCGTTTCTTTTACTCTATTTTTTTGGGCTACCTGTCGATTCAGTTTTTGGATATATTTTTATTATAGTAGAAGTTTTATTATTTAAATTTTTTTTGAAGGAGTTGATGGAATTTGTAACCATGATCCATGTCATGTTTTTCCCTTCAAAGCTTACATAAAAAGGAAGAGTTGATGACAACCGAGTCCTAGCAGGAAAGGAGGATATCAAATGACTCTCAACATTGACCGCACCAGTCTATGTATGATTCTGAGTTTTTGTTTTGGCATCACGGTCCTTTAGATTTTCCACCAATCCTAGTAAATAGCCCTAGTCTACAAGAAGTTCGAGATCGCACAACCACCTGTTTAGGAAACAACATGTTGAGATATCATCAAGAAAAGGGAATGACAGAATGCAAACAACAATGTTCTATGATATGTTATCGAGGGTTGTAAAAGGAGAAAAATTCAGATCATCTGAGATTTTTTTCTTCTGTGCTAAGGGGAGAAATTTGGGTTTTCTTACCTAGAGTTTTTGGCTTCTGAGGTCACGGGTTCAATCCACCGGAGTCGACATCGGTTGAGCTTTGAGAAACTCTGCCAAGGAACATTCTAGGTGAGCTTGAGTCGTCCTACTCCATTTTTCTCAAACCAGGATAGTATCGTCTGTAGAGCAGTTTCTCCTATAAAGAAATTTAGAATGGTTGTTGTAAAACCACTAACGAATTGTAATTTCACCCACTAGTTGTACTACCTCCTCCTCGTTTTTGATATTTTAAGTTATAATGGTTTCTTTTAGTAGAGGATTTATAAGACCTATTGTTAAGAGAATTTGTTAGTATGATTTTTGTAATGGAGTTATAAGGTTTTGTATGAAGGAGTTTTCTCTATTATTGTAATTGAAGTTATAAGGGTGTTAAAGAGTGTTTGTAAATGTGTTATAAGGAGTTTTTGGAAGTTATAAAGTGGAAGTTATAAGGCGTTTTTGACCTACTTGAAATTGAATAAGGGGGTCTTAGGATCTTTGTGTGCATCTAAGTCATTGGTTATCCTGTATTTTTTTGGCAGCATTCAACGAACGATTGCTCTTGGCATGCACAACAGGATACAAATCCTGTGGTCTTTTAGCAGTGTTCATACAAGGAATGATTGCTCTTTGCCTCTTCGCATGCATAACAAGATATCACATGCACAACATGATACATAATTGAACTTTGTGGCATCAACATACAAACAAATGGCAATAATTGAAGAAAAATTTACAATATTGCACACATTGATTAACTCAACTACAGAATCTATAATTGCAATAAACAAGTGAACCCTCAACACAATGATTACTTGTTTGCAAGTAACGCATAAGAAGAATATATGTTCAAACTTCAAAACAAGTTGTTGTCTGATGAGTTAAGTTTTCTTTGACACCAACAATGTGATTTTAACAAACACAATGACATCAAGAATGAGAATGGAGATGCTTAGTTGACTAGTGATGAAAGTCATAAACATGAAGATTAATTAGATGAAGTCCGTACGTCAGAAAAAGTTGTGGATAAATGTATTGTTCGACCATGGGAAAAATTACGATTTAAACGAAATCGATATGGACTAGGATATGTAAAGGATGCTAACAACTTTTTTCATATTCCTAATTATTGCGAACATGTTTTCTTTGTGAGTGGAGGTTTTTTGAGTGATGATAAGATGACAGAGATTGAGGATATTGGTAAGGAATATGTTGTAAGGATATTGTTGATGAAGAAGTTGTTATAGATATTCTAGATCATGATAATAAGTCAGATAAAGAATCCATACAGTGCAAACACTGTCACTGGTTTGGCCATGATAAGTCAAACTGTTTTGATCTTCACCCATGCAAATGTTGTGGGAAGAAAAATCATTCCTTAGTTAGGTGTCAAAAGCGCAAGAAAAAACAAATTCATTTTGAATGGTTAGGGAATTGGCATTGGCATTTGGAAGCAAATTTATTGGAGCAGACTTATCAGCAGATTTATACACAACTACAATCGTACTTGATTGGAGATATTTCTAAAATTGTTGGACATGAATTTTTTTCAAGATTTGATGATTTAGGGTATGATCGGGCCGAGTTGATGTAGTCTTCTGAGTTGAATATCGAGTTTTTAGACTCCGTCGAAAGACAGTTTGATTTGCTGGATCTCTTCCTGGCCATACTTGTGAATGACGGTCAAGGGAATTGGAACCACTTGTCCCTGACAAAGCAGAAATCTAGTCGATTCATGTTCCAAGTTTGATTTTCAGTCAGGTTCCAAGTTTGATTTAGAGCCTGTGAATAGATGATCAAGTATGCAACCTAGTTCCTGGTATGCAGTCTTGTTCCTGAACATATTGTTGTTGATATGGTTTGTGGTCATATTAAAACCACCAATTGAGCATAAGACATGAAGTTTTGCTTGTTAAATTTTCCTATTTTTCAGCCTTGAGCTCTTTTAGTTTATGGTCAACTTAAAACCATGTCATTTAGTAGAAGAAATCAAATTCTGCTAGACATTCAGTTTGTGGTCATCCCGAAACCACCAGATTGGTTTTTGGTCATCCTGAAACCACCAGATGAGTTTGTGGTCAACCTTAAACCACGAATTTAGTAGAAGACATCAACTTCTGCTATTTTTTTTCAGAGTTCAGAGAGCATCTTCAGCCATCCCTCTGAATATTCGCTTGACACATGTGATTGTCAAGTAGTGGCAGTTTTTCAGGCAAGAATGGAGTTATGATTAAGGGGGGATGTTAGAACACTAATCATAAGTTAGTTGGTTAGTTAAGTTAACCTAGCTGTTATACAGTCACATGACAATTATGGTCTTTTGTATTATATATGTACATCTATGTACATGATTATTTACAGAAGCATTGATGAATAGAGTATGTCTTTTCTGCCATTGTTTAGTAATTTCCTTTCATCATGATTTCTTGATTGCTTCTATTATTTCCATTATATTTCTACTCTTTTCTTCATTATGAATCTGGGCTCTCACTTTGATTTCAACCTTGTCCAATATTTCAATAGTTCAAATCAACAACGTTATCTTACAGTGAGATATCCGGCATTGAATCCACCTGTTTGTAATTTGACTGTAATATCTTGTTGTGTTTGTCTTGTCTTTGTATAACTAGCACAGCCGCTAACTTGCGGCTGGTGAACGTCGAAAGAGTTATGGTCTATAAAAAAATTCTCATTTTAAAATAAAACCCAGTCAGATAATGAAATTCTAACTGAGCCAGATAATTAAACTCTCAATAATTTCAAAAGTTAATCATTTAAACGTGGCAATCATATGATGTTACAGTAATTTCTTAATATGATTAGGTAAATGTTAAAAAGTAAACAGGGTAACGGATGCATTTATAAATGCAAAGAAGTTATCAACAATAAATCTGATCCATTGATTTTGGAGGACGACTAGGAATATACCAACATCTTCAATGCATAACCATTAGATTAGAATTTAAGATTAAAAGATCATTAATTGTGCCCATATCCAATAGGTATACGCCTTTCTGCGTAATTAGATATGTGATAGTTATGCAATTGGTTTTTTTATTTTACGTTTTTTGAGTTGAAATGATTAAAGTGAGTGTTTGGTTTATTAAGTGATTGAGCTCAATATTTTTACAATATATTTGGTTGAGAGGAAATACTCAAAAATCTAAATATATTAAAGGTTAATAATGCCAAAAGTTAATGATACAAGACCAAATATAATAATTTGACATTTCTAATCAACAAAAAATTAACTTCATTTCATAAACAAAGCAACGACGACAATGACGGGATGATTAGCATTTTAGATTACAAATCACTCAGAGATACCGTTCAATTTTATTTATGTTCTCACTTACGCTCTATGGGCCGTTAAAAGGTTATAAAAAATATTATTTGTTAACTGGTTTTTATTTCTTATCTGTACATTGTTTCATTTAGGATGTTGCATTCCAAAGTGAATGTTCGAGGATAAAACAACATTTGTTTCACCCAATTTGGTCGTTATTGTCTTTTAAGTTATATAACTTACATCATAAGGAATGATTGATTTATCTAAATTACTTATATCTTAAAGAATGATTTATTTAAATAAAGAAAAATTATTATGATATTGATCTCCTTACATAATTGTTGTTTTGTTATTGTCTTTAAATATTTATGTTTTGCATATATCTGGATTATTGCAAGTGGTATGAGAGCATTTTTTTTTGGTAAAAAATTGTTGGCTATTTTTTTTCTAGGGTAGAGACGTATTTTGACATTTTAAAGCTACAAAGATATGTCGTTACATGCATAAATCCATGGTTGGGGAGTAATACATGTAGGAAATAAAAGTGGTACTTAAGCGCACATCTCTTTGCCATTGCCACCCTTGTAACCCGAGTTCTTACCCCTTCGAGTGGCAGTGCATCAGACAAGTGTGTATATGGATCGACCTAGATATCTTGATTCCCTTCGTAGATAAATTGATCGATCGTCTGACTTCTATAATTTTGTAATGTTCCCAAGATAAGAGGCCAAGAACATTGGGTTTTTGCATGATTTTTAAATTGTTTTTGGTTGTGGCATTTCGTCAAACACTTTTTTGATTTCCTTATGTTTGGATGTTTACTTGCAGACTGACTTGATAAATTTGGCCTTAGGGTTTATATTCAATTATCACACATAGATATGACGACATAACCAATGGAAATACAATATACACCAGATATGGAACCAATAGCAAAGATCTTACTTTTATTATTATAAGAGCAAGAACCTGATACAAAGTGAGGTCGATATGGAAGGATCAACAAATGGATCCAATAAACATAATAAGAGATGCTACAAAATGCTCTCGGATAGAAGATGAAAGCCTCCAAAAGATGAATACAAAATGAAGACTTAATACAAGAAGAGATCAGAGCCATATGAAGTACCAAACCCCCACTGGAAAGGTCACACTCTAGTAGAAGACTAAAACCCTCAATAATTCGGCCCAACTGAAGGAAGCCTCCAAATGAGTCCAAACTCGACAAAATGATAGATCGTTGTGATAGGATCCCCCTTCTGAAGTCTCAGGCTGAAATGCTATGCATAGCTCCTCCAAGTGTTGATTCCTCCAATGAAGTTGCGCCCTCCTAAAACCTTCAAGTGCCCAATAATTCGTCCATGATGAAGGAGGCTTGCAAATGCCCTGAAACTTTCTAGGAATATAGATCAGGACACTGCAAGTCACTAGGTGAAGTCTCCAGGTCAGATCTGAAGTATAACCCCTCCAAATTGAATAGATTTGAATCTCAAAAATTCCCTCCTTCTCTCCAATTCGTCCAATGCATCCAATAAATCAAATGGAACATGAAGCTCCTCTCGAATGCACTAGATCTAATGGCTAAGACCCTACAATGAAAACCTAGGTTCTAGAATCTATCGAAGCCCTTCCAATCTCTTGGAATGAACTTCCCTCAAAGAATGGTGTGCCTCCCTTGCTAGAAACCCCCAATGGTGCACCCTCTCTCCTCCTGTACCTGTGGCTGGTGTAAAACGTTCATGTAACTGAGTAGATCTAAAGTAGAATGGTGTGGGGGAGTATTCCATCCCTAAGACCAAGCTTTGGACAAGTTAGGTGGAATATTTCACCTTTGAATCATGCTCTAGCGTTTTTTAAGTCAAAACCCTCAACACCCTCAAGGTATGGGCTCACTATCTAGAAGTTATATATCAAAAGATAATCATACATAAATGAGAGAATAGAGGCCCTTGCCTCTCCTATATACTTCTTGCTCACCTTGTCCCTTCAAAGTGACTTTCATTTTATTAATTATTAATTAATTAATTAAATCACTTTAATTAATTAAGTAACCTTTTTACCTTTGAAAAACACCTTATCTCTCCTTGTGGCTTCCTTGGCCACTGCAAGTCACTTCCCATCATCCTATCCTATAGTGTTGTTCCTCTTGATTCCAATGAGCTATTACACTGAGAGGTTCCTCCAAGTATTATGCCCAAAATGACCTTTTTAGTGAATTTAATCAACCTATAGCTCAAAATACTGAAAATCATGAAAATCGTTAAAATGCAACGTAACCAAAGCCAATATGTGTGGAATGGATCATAATGATGAAATAGGATGAGAGATGCAAAAAAGACCCCAAAATATCCCTCAATAGTCATTGTACTCACCATAACATCCATTTGGCTGCTCTGGTCATCGTAACACCCTGAAATCTAATGATTTCCCAAAGTGGGGACATTACAGTCCTCCCTGCTAGAATATTGGTTGTCCTAAAAAAATAACCAAGTCCATTCAAGTATAATACAAGGATCCCATGCCCACCTGTAGGACACACAGTAGAACCCATCTAAAGATGAACAATCATACACTCCACACCTTGGGTCCCATATGAGGAAGTGAACTAGTCCTGAAATATATCAACTCTGTGAATCTCTTGCATATGACACATGGACTCATCCCTGACTAAGTCCATCGTCCAAGTCCCTACCAATATCAACAAAACCTCCATCAACTACACATATTGATGCTAGAATGAGTTACTGCAAGACCTTCATGAGACACCCTCAAGAGATGTGCTCTCCTCACCACTGAAGCTCAATGGAAAGTCAAAACAACTTTCCCCCGCAAAGTTCCACTCGCCCGTGTCAGTTAGTAGAATGTTCAACCCTGAAATCCATGGGTCCCATGCTAGTCCCTATCGAATATCACCATGCTAGAACTGCACTACGCTGACCATGCTTGACTGCTCGCTGTATATATACTGGATCCTCCACTCTTGGATCCTCAAGATGAAATACATGTGGCAATTGGACCTATTTTCCAGAAGATGCATATGAAATAAAATCTATGTGGAATTAGTACCTATCCCACCATATCCATGCCCAATCCTAATGATCAAAAGGAAGAAACCACCTCACTTCATAGGAGAAGTCCCTACAGGCCCACTCCAAACCAACCCAAGGTGAAGTATGTGGTTCTCTAGCACAACTTGGGTCATAATAAAGTGAAACAATCTACTAACAAAATGAGCTCATGTATCCCATTGAAGACTTGGAATTTTATCACTTCCAATCCCTTCGAACTACTCCTGTGTCATACTGATCACTATCGTAAGCCCTTCGTGCTCATCCTCCTGAGAATCTTTAGTTGTGTCGTCCCCTGAGATGTCTATTATCCCCTGGCTTGTGATTCTCACCATCACACACCAAGTCTCAGCTGCCTTCCTATGATGATCCATCTTTATCCTGTTGGATGTTGTAAAAGCACTCATGTCAGGTCTCACATCTAGCCACACCCCATGTCCTTAGCCACTGTCTATAACTCCTCATGCTTCTTTCTATGATAAATGTGTGAGGAAAGGCTATCGGAAACATCTGTATCTGACAGTAGGATGGGAAGATATCACATGCTTTGGTCAATCCCAAGGATTCGACCAGAATCTCGTCCATTAGTATCCATGATAAATACTTTCCTGTAGTCATCATCGATTCCCAATCACCCAATACAACTAGAATTAACTCCTACAACTACTGGTCAACCAACCTCCATCTCTCATCTCCCATGCAACTACTGATATGGTGAAGGTTCTCTCTCATAACTATGTCTTGCTACAAAGGAGTGAAATCTGCATGCTCCCCTAAGTGTGTCTCATACCTACAAGGAAATACACCCCTCTAAATCCCACCATACATCTCGGCATGTCTCTGTGAGCTATCACTCACCATTGTATGCTCTGGAATAATCATGTCATATCCCATATACACATGTTGCATCATAGATTCTGGGTGTACTACTGGATCAACCTATACATAAGGGTCAATTGCTCTCAGAACACAAATGGAGGTGTCCTCAAAATTGTCCCTGGCCCTGGAGTCCCGAGTGCTTGACTGTCTGAAAGATCCTCGTAGAGGGTAGCTACTGCGCCTCCCGATCATAGCTCCCCATACTCATCAGTTGTCCTTGGTACTCCTCATGCTCCTACATCAAGTGGTTCTCCTCTGCTATACCACCAACATCCTTCGACAATGTGATTGACTAACATATGTGAGTATCCACTAAGATAGATGAAGTGGATCTCTGATGAATCTCCTCAAGAAGATCATATGATCTGAACTCTGATTCTTGTAGGGATATATGTGTTCCTCTCAAGAATCCTTGGGTGCTCTCCAACTGATGAGTGAGTCTGTCCACCTCCAACTCGTGCTCCCTCAGATCCTCATGATACATATCACCAATCCTCAATAGGCAGGCCCTGTCAATCAAATATTGTTGGTAGTCGGTCCTCATCACAGATACTCTCTCCCTGAGAGTATGAAATTCATCCATGGAAAACCCCCTATCTGAACTACCATGTGCCACTGATGCACTCTAGTAGTAATTTGACATCAATGCATGCATGTCATCATCACGCCTAGTGGTTTCCATGATCATATCCTCACTAAATCTCAATTTTCCTGTCAATTAGTGTGACTCCTAATCATGGTCATGTTGAGGTGCCACCTCATATCCCTCACTGTTAGTGTCAGCCCTGAAATCCCCAACAACACTCTCGGAAAAAGACGAAGCACTGAACTCATCCATGTCTATTGTGCTACTGGGTCCTCCTATATGCGACTGCATAACATCCCCAATTGTTATCCCCTTATAAATCATATTGTATCCGGTGTGAGCAGTTGTATCCTCCTATGCACTCACCCTGCTACTATCATTTGCTTCTGCATCCCATAGATATGTGTCTAGACACATGCTATGGTCCTCCTGACCAATAAATGGTACATCCTCATCACTATAGGATGGTCCTGGATGTAAGTGTCCCTTCAACCTGTCAGTCCCCATATCCTTTTGAACTAATGGAGTCCCCAAAAGAAGTGACTCAATCTCCCCATGTTGATATGTGCATGTAAGATCAATTGTCTACACGTCATATATCTCCTCCTAAATCTCTATATCCATGTGTATATATTTTGTATCCCTCATGTACTACTCCTCTATCATATCTGACTTGTCACTACTATAATCATGTGTCTTGGTTATCATGGAATTCTGGAAAGATGACAGATGTGTCACTGTCATCATGGGAAGCTTGTCATCTCTAGGTGATAACACGTGTGAATCCTCACTATTGTCACCACTCTAATGAGGTATAAGGTCATCAACAGTCTATGATATGACTATTGAAACACAGGTGCTATCATCATGTCCATCCCACTCCTCCTCCAATGTGCAAGGGTCACTATCCTCCTCAAGCATGCAAGAATCACTAGTCTTTGTGCAATAGTCACTGACATCATCAGACTCCTCCAAATAAACATCTATCTCTAGCTCTATATCCTCACACACCTCATCATCATTTTCATAGTGTACCTCAATAATGTGTTTCTTACCTCTACCCCTACATCTATGGTCTCGTTCCCAAGGCACTTTGCAACTGTAGCAACTTTGCCTGCTCCTAATGGGTGGGGGGTTACTCTATGATTCCCTCCATCTAGCTACCATAACTCTCTTTTCCTTTGTTATGTTGACCCAATGTGTAACCTCATCTTGGCTCCACCAAGGATTTCTTATGGCTACCCACTGTTGGAAATTTATATCATCCCTAAGCCTCTCACTACGGGCGTAGTATTCACATTCACAATGTACAACCTCTTTAGAAAAATCTATAGACTCCATATTTCCATATGGAAAAGCCCTCAGGTTGGTATGAATATAATCTCTAATACCACTTTAATGTTCCCAAGCCAAGAGGCCAAGAACATTGCATTTTTTTATGATTTGTAAATTGTTTCTGGTTGTGGCATTTTGTCAAGCACTTTGTTGATTTACTTATGTTTGGATGTTTACTTGTAGATTGACTTCATAAATTCAGACTTAGGGTTTATATTCAATTATCACACATATATCTGATGACATAACCAATTTAAATATAATATACACCAGATATGGAACCAATAGCAAAGATCTGACCTTTGTTATTATAAGAGTAAGAACCTAATACAAAGTGAGGTTGATCTAGAATGATCAACAAATGGATCCAATAAACATAATAAGATTTGCTACAAAATTCTCATGGAAAGAAGATTAAAGACTCCAAAGGCTGAATACACAATGAAGAATTAATACAAGAAGAGATCAGAGCCGTATGAAGTACCAAACTGCCACTGGAAAGGTCGCGATCTAGTAGAAGACTAAAACCCTCAATAATTCGAACCAACTGAAGTAAGCCTCCAAATGAGTCCAAACTCGGCATAATGATAGATCGGGGTGATAGGATCCCCCTCCTGAAGTCTTGGGCCAAAACTATATGGATAACTCCTCCAAGTGTTGACTCCTCCAATGAAGTTGCGCCCTCCTGAAACCTTCAAGTGCCCAATAATTCGGACTTGATGGAGGAGGCCTCCAAATGCCTTGAAAATTGATAGGAATATAGATCAAGATACTACAAGTCACTACATGAAATCTCTAGGTCATATATGTAGTATAAACCCTCCAAACTTTATAGATCTGAATCTCAAAAATGCCCTCCTTCTCTCCAATTCGTCCAATGCATCCAATAAATCAAATGGCACATGAAACTCCTCTAAACTACAATAGATATAATGGAAAAGACCTTGCAATGAAAACCCAGGTGCTATAATCTCTCGAAGCACTTCCAATCTCTTGGAATCAACTTCCCTCAAAGAATGGTGAACCCCCCTTGCTGGAAACCCCCAATGTTGTGTCCTCTCTCCTCTTGTACATGTGGATGGTGTAGAACTTCCTGTAACTGAGTAGATTTGAAGTAAAATGGTGTGGGGGAGTATTGCATCCCTGAGACAAATCTTGGCACAAGCTAGGTTGAATCTTTCACCCCTGAATCGTCCTCTAGGGTTTGTTAAGTCAAAACTCTCAAAACCCCAAGGTATGGCCTCACACACATTCCTAGGAGTGTGCACATTCTCTAGGAACGTGCAAGTGCTCTTATAAATCATTTTCTTCTCTATCTCTCTCGTCCTCTCCTACATCTATCCCACCTTCTCTATCTCCCTCCCACTCTCCCTCTCTACCTCCTTGTTTGTCTCCCTCTCTCTCCCTCACACTCCTATACATGGAAAGACTTAAACATGGCGAAACTTAGACATCACAAGGCATGGAATGACCTATAGATAGACCTTACCTTGACATACCTATGACTCTCACACCCACTTCCTCTTTGTCTCCCCCATCTTCCACTCTCTCTCTCTCTCTCTCTCTCTGCCCCTTTGTGCCTCATTCCCCTCTCCCTTCCACCCTTTCTCTGTCTCCTCATTGTTAGTTTTAGTATCACTCTCTTTGCCCCTCTTTCTATCTCTATTCCCCTCTCCCTTCCACCCTTTCTCTGTCTCCTCGTTGTTAGTTTTAGTATCAGTCTCTTTGCCCCTCTTTCTATCTCTATTCCCCTCTCTGTCTCTCTTTGTATCCCCCCATTCATCACATTCTCTATATACCCCCATTCTATGTCTCCCTCTCTGCTTCCCTTCCTCTCACTATCCCTCTCTCTACCCCCCCCTTTATTTCTCCCTCTCCTCCCTCTAAGACTTTGTCT
>ML806501.1:30658-55404 GCA_009831015.1 Picea engelmannii | reverse complement strand
CTCTCTCCCCCTCTCTACCACTATCTTTCCTCTCTCTCTCTCTCATACATCTACCCATCCCCACTTTCTCTTCCCCCTTCCTCTCATTGTCTCTCTACCTGCTCTCTTTGTCTCCCTCTCCCTCCCTCTCACACACTCAAATACTCCTTGTACAATCCCCTCTCTTTATTCCTCTTTCCCCCTTATACTACCCCTAGGTTGAGCACCAATTATAAATGTAACTGTAAATTACATATAAGTTGGTGAGTTGAAGGAACAAGATCTTTGGTTTGTTTATGCACATGTTGAGTCAGTGCACATGAATATCACATAAAAGGGGTGCACACATTTGTAAATAAATATAGGACACATTCTAATGTATCTAGAGCACATCTGTGTAATTTCTCTCCTTGGGTGTGAAATCCTTGGCAATATGGATCATTCATGGACTGTGTAGCAGTGAAGGGATACCTGAGCATGGAAGGGTGATTACAACAAGGAAGAGGAAAATCAAATATGCTTATGGAATGGTAGGTGTAATCACGAGGGTGTGTAAAATGGAATAATGAGTTGAATTATTTCCTGAAGAAGCTCTATGGAATAGAGAAAATGAATTCTAGTTGTGGTACGAATACGTGATTTTGGTTCTTGACAGAAGAGCACTCGGAGGATAAAAATCTCGTTAGAAAAGGCATGACATTTTTTGATGCATTTTGAATTGAACATGGTATACAATTCACTAAGGATAGTGTATAAATAAGAGGGAGGGGAATGTAATACCCCTAGGCTGAGCCCCAATTATAAATGTAACTCTAAATTAAATATAAGTTGGTGAGTTGAAGGAACATGATATTTGGTTTGGTTTTGCGTGCATTGAGTCAGTGCACGTGAATCTCACATCAAAGGAGTGTGCACATTTGTAAATAAATATAGCACACAATTTAATGTATCTAGTGTGCACCTGTATAAGTGTGTGGGGATGGGAAACTAAAAGAAAAGTTCTCACATCCTAGAAGTTTTGCGCGCACTACTTTAGTGTGCGATATTTGTGTTTTTGAGGTTGGTGAGCCTGGATGCAAAATGACCAATGCCTTTGTACTGAGAATGTAAATTTTTATAGGTTGGTGATCCAGGTTGTTATTGTTAGAAATAATATATGTGTTCATTTAACCATAGAAAATATAGCAATATTGTCACCCAACCATAGGCCGAAGCCACCCCCGAGCACCTTAACCTTGAAAGAAAATGATTCTAGGAGAAAACACTAGGCCTAATAGCCAATCAATGTACTATACCTCTCTCCAGAGCTAGCACACAGGGAAGAAAGTCCAAACCGTAACCAATAGAAATTCTAAGCCTAAACCAAGAATACAGATTGCAGTGGCTGTAGCTGCAACTATTCCCTAGACTTGTGTACTTACCTAGTTTCTACAGTGCGCACTTCTCAATTTTTGCAGTTTCGAGATGTGTCCTGAAAATGAGATTTGACGTCCTATATTTATACTATTTTTCTTGAGCTGTCTAGGACGACTTCTCATTCTGGAGGATAAACACTTAAAAATAAATATTTTCTTGAGCCGACTTGCCTCCTAGGGTTATTTATCAATGATTTAGGGTTTCTTCATGCTTCCCAAAATATTCTATTCTTGTTAGGGTTACACATGGAGTTTAATACCTCCTGCAGCTACCATAATATCAACACTCCCTCCTAGCTAGGGAGTTATTGAAGGAAATTGTCTTGAACAAAAACATAACATTCAAGTGGTAGCATCATCATAGCCATACAAGCTATCTCATGATTAGATCACGAGCACCATCATCACTATCAATATCATTTGATAGCATCAAGTGCATCATCTCTCGAAGCCATACTCCATCTAAGTAATCAGCCATGACGTTGAATAAGTGACTCACTCCATAGAGTTATACAAGAACAATTATTCTAATCTAGACATATGTCCTAGAAGAATAAATATTCCAACAGATGTTGGAATCCACACCATGGGATAAAAGTACTATTCTTATAATCCAAACATATTTCCTAGAAGAATAAATGCCCTGGACCATTTTCCACCTAGAGAATGTCTGTCCACTTAGAACACTGACTATCCATCTAGTTGTTTAATCATTTTCAACAACACTAATTGTCTACATGGAAATTAGAACAATCGCATTCAATTGAACACAACTGTGTCTATCCATAGTAGTACAAAACTACTATCTAGTGGTACACAACCACACCAAGTAGAAAACGACTACTTAATCAGTGACACATAGTCACAACCAGTGGAACACATCCACCATAGTAGAATATATATATTGTCTAGAGACATACAGTCTCCACAGAAATCATATCATTTGATATCAACCTGCATAGAAACAATATCATGATATAAATTGATTCATCCAGGCCATTTTTCTACTCACATTTGTGAGATCTGGAAGAGCATATTCCATCAGAAAGTAAAACATTATCCATGGGTTGTTTGGACTATTCTTCTCAAGAACATAAGAATAATTTTCTCTGATTTCTGAGTCTGGAACATTCACCTAACTGGGTCATTCCTCCAGCACTAATCATAGTGCAACCTGGAGATAACGAGTCTTCCCTAGGGAATGTCTGTCCCGGATTGTTGAACCTAGACCATTCACCTAAATGGGCCATTACATCGGCACTAATCAAGTGAAACCTAGAGAGAATGATTCTACCCTAGGGAATGATTGTCCAAACCATTTTCTAACGGAAATTACTATCCTAAACCAACATCCAAAATGGACCATTCTTTGAAACTTGTCACAAATGTGAAATTCGAAAGAATGACTACCCGGCGAGGCAGACCATTCTACTTGATCACTACTTAGAGTGATTGCCAAGAAGAATGATTTTCCTAGACCATTCCCCCACACATTACACAAGGGGAATCATTGTCTATGGTACATTAGCAATATATCAAACCATTTTCATTACGAAAATGATTGTCCGATATGGATCATTTTCCAAAATGGAAAAATCTTTTTTCTGTCAGAAATGTCAAACAACTTTCTGAACTAGAAAGGAATTGCTCATCCTGGACCATTTTTCGAACTGAAAAATGATTGACCATAAATCAATAAGACATCAGTGCTCCCTCCCAACCTGGGAGTAATCTCTTCCTTTTTCAATAAGGAAGTCGTCTCCACAAGCCCCAACTTGCAAACTTTTCCATCTTGGAAAAAGGTTTTACCAGAATATCTGCTATCTTCTCATCTGTGGAGATATATTGGAGAACCACTTCTCTTTTCTAGACTTCATCATGAAGAATGTAATGCTTGATCTCAATGTACTTTGGTATGTTATGGAACACTGGTTTTCTTTGAAGGCTTCATGTATCTTTGATTGTTACAATATATAGCATGGTCTAATTCAACACTTATGTTTCCTGTTAGCTTATGACATTGTGGCAAGGCTCAAATTGAAACATATCCAAGTAGCACTTATTCTGTCATCATGAGAGTTTTCCATGGATTAGAAATCCATAATCCCATACTTCTGAGTAACTAGTTTGATACACTGTCTCTGTCATAAACAAAATTCACCATGCTTCTGTTGTATATGAGATACTCTACATCAAGTTGTTTCAATCCATATGAGGTCTTATTATATTTGCATACATGGGTCTCTTTCTGGTATGCCTCAAAAAATTGAGTTTGTTTTACATAATCTTCTTCCTCAAATTATCTTATGGGGAAGACTAGTCTTTTACAACCATGTAAAATTCAATGGATGGATATTGCAAGAGATATAATAGCTCAGATAGAGGTATATCTGGTTTACATAAACACATTGTTATCATAGTCTTATCTCTCCATCTAGAAGAACCTATGAATCTTGCAATTCTTTCATTCATAATCCTTTTTCACAATTTCTTACATGTACTATTCTTCATCATATCTTCCATTGCTTCTGCTTGATTGCTTCTAGTGGGTTCAAACCACGCTAGTAGTCTTGTAATTCTTATTATGATAACTGGTTGTTCTAGATTTTCTTTCTTTCCTGGAATCTTCATGTTCTTACTCATGTTTCACTTTATCTCTTGAGTCCATGGAGTCTTATATATATTACATGCCATGAAGATTCCAACTTCTTCCTTTCATAATAGAATTATGGATGTAGATGGAAAACCAAGGATACTTTAAGGATACTTTTCGAAGTAGACTTCTTCTAGAGTCAAACTGAACACATATTGTTTATCATGGTTGGTTCTTTCAATTGGAACAAGGACATATACTTCATAATCCTTGATGGATCATATCATTTAGGATTATCTCTCTCATATTCCTTGCTTCATCTATGAATTACTTCTCTTCTTATGGAATTCTATAATAAGATCTCTCCATCTAGGATAGTCCACTCTTTCGTCTGCATCCTTATTGCCTTATGAAAAGTGTCACGAGTCTTTTTCTAATTTCCTTTTGATTGCTGACTTATTTTATGTTTTTGACCTCTTCTGGGTCTCTTCAAGTTTCATTCTAACTTTGGCTTATATAACATTTGTTAATTATATAACATCTTCCATAGGCGTTGTTACCAAAGATTGTCAACATACTTCATCTTCTTTTTTTCATGTGTATTTCTTGACTTGTAGTCATCGTAATAACAATGCTTATCCTTTTATTCTTCCATAGGTATTGTTTCCCTTGAACATATTTTCTTCTAATAAATAGATATACATGATATGTACAAGAACTATGTAAACATAATCTATACAAGAGTTTTGAAGAATATTGTTACCTTGACTTAGAAGAAGAAGTCTATTTTATCCTGCTTGACTTTCTTTGAGGGTTACCTTTCTTTGGAAACTATTGCTTCGTTTGTTTCCTTTATTTTCTTTAACTCGAGACAATGGTTCTTGTAGTGAAAATATTTTCGACAGTTGAAGCATTTTATTTTTGACATATATTTATCTTGATTTGGTTTCTTCCTTGAGTCAAACTTCTTCTCATTCCTGAATTTCTTGAACTTTGTTGTGTATATTGATCATCATCTTTACTTTGGAATTTCTCTTTTGCGCCAATACTTGATTCTTCTTGTGCACAAAAAGTCCAAAGTTCTTCAAATGTGGGATGCTCCTTCCTTTTGTTCATGCTTGCGGAAAATGCATCCCATGTCTTGGGAAGACCATTGAGTATTGTATTTACTAGTTCCTTCTCTGAAATGATTTCTTCAATACCTTGTAGTTGATCTCTTAACTCAAAGATTATCACAAAGTATGATGTTATCTTGTTGTCCTCATTCATTTTCATGTCACGGAGTTCATTCTTCAGACTCGTTACTTTTCTAATGTTTCTGACTGAGAAGAGGTTAGTTAGGGCATTGTACATCTTCTTAGATGAGCCAGGATGAGAGATGTAGGGTATCAAGTGGTATTTTATAGATTCCACTATGATAGTCATGGCATCGATGTCACTATCCTTGAAATTTTCCATAATTTCAACATTCTAAGGTTCTTTCTCTTTTCCTTATTCAAACTGTGGTTTCACAATCTTTCCTTTCATGATATCCAACACTTTATTTTTGGCAAGGATGAGATCAATCCTTGTCTTCCATTGAAGTTAGAAGTTCGTTATAACTTGTTTTCTGACTTCATAGTGTAAGTCATGACTGCTTTGACTTGGTCAACCTATGACTTTGACTTGGTCAACCTTTGACTTTGACAAATCTCAAACTTGGTGTCTTAGATTGCTGAGAGTACCAGGAGGTGTGTTGGGTTAGGGTGCACTAGGATATCCAGAAATTAGGTCAATCTATTCACTTGATGTGCCTCAACAAGAGGGTTAGGGTTTCATTGTTGCAGTAAAAACTGACTACAACTCCAACTATAACTGAGAAAATCCTCCCAATCTATCTTCCAATGGTTAGACTTTCTGAAGATAGTGTGGGCCCATAATGTGTTATAAATAATAGATGTTCTCATTTAACCATAGACAATATAGAAATATTGTCACCCAACCATAGGCTGAAGCCACCCCTGAGCACTTTAACCTTGACAGAGAATTATTCTAGAAGAAAACCCTAGGCCTAGTATCCAATCAATGTAGTGTACCTCTCTATAGAGCTAGCACACAGGGAAGAAATTCCAAACCATAGCCAATAGAAATTCCAAGCCTAAATTGAGAATACAGATTGAAGTAGCTGCAACTGTAGCTACTCCCCAGACTTGCGCACTTACCCGGTTTTTACAGTGTGCACTTCTACATTTCTACAATTTCGAGTTGTTTCCTGAAAATGAGCTCAGATGTCCTGTATTTATATTGTTTTTCCTGAGTTGTCTGGGTTGACTTCTCATTCTCGAGGGTAAACACTTAATAATAAATATTCTCTTGAGGCAACTTGCCTCGTAGGTTTATTTATCCATGCTGTAGGGCTTCTTCTTGCTTCCCAAAATATTCTATTCTTGTTAGGGTTACACATGGAGGCTAATACCTCTCGCCACTACCATAATGTCAACAGTTATAGTCTAGAAGGATTATGTGATTATTAGGTCGGGGAGAGTAGATGCTAAAGGGCATTGATCCTATTATTCTAATATGTAAACACTAATATTATTAATAAAGTACATCATTGTTGCATATCGAACAAAAAATGAGTATGGAGGGATAAACTCCACTAGAAAGAGAAAATGGGGCTAAGATTCTAGGAAGGAGATAAGGTGGGGWGCCTAATCCCAATGGAWTATTATATKAATATTCCTTAAATCTAAAGTAATGGATATGAATATATCCGAAGTTGTAAGTAGGTACAAGGGAGTCCCTTGGTTGCCAAGTGTCTTAAAATACACATGCATATATAAATTTGGGACATAGAGTGAAAGGGGGATCATCTTCATTCMWTTAGGGAGGCAACTRTKAATCGTACCTTAGGTTACTTGACTACAATGAGAAATCRTACCTAGACTATTTAGCTCGAGAGATAAAAGGAAGAAGAGGAGGGTTGTTAGGCCTRYGGTCGAAGAKGYMGGTTGTCAAGCCCATGGGAATTTATCTCCAATTGAGAGATTTTATATGTTRAAGAAGCGGGTTKTCAGKCCCRTGAGTAATCTCTCTARGTGGGTAATTACTCATAATTGTTCCCTAGTTYGTTGGGAAATAGWTACAGGGMTCTGAKACTTCCTGTMTGACTTGTTGTTGAAGGCCCAGAAGGGAAGTGGGGAAGTTGAGGGACTGTTGAGTAGAAAAGGGGCACACTTCCTAGGGTGGGACATGCATGTGGGGAATGAGAGACTATAGGATATTTTCAATAGTTGGGCACATTGGACTGATTAGTTATGCTGCTTATCAGACCTTAGTCTGGCTTAGTTTTCCTTTTTTCTTGGTAGAGTTTATCCCTAGCTCGGGAGTGAACCACTTTTAAGATTATGAGTAGGGTGGTCTATGGATGGGATGAACGTGGAAGGTCTACATGCAGTTGGGGTTCATTTACTGAGATAAGTGTCATTCATGTGCTTATTTAAATTAATGTGAGTGTGGAATTATGAGTTTCTGTCATGAAATCCTTGCTGTTAAATTATAAATATGAATTGTTATTGTCACATGCATGTTGTTATTATTTTCACTTAACTTTGTTAATGTGTAGAGTAGTTATATCGAATTAAATGGTATAAAAAATTTAAAATTTTGATGTAGCATTGCCTAGCATGGAAATGGGTACATTACAATATGGTATTAGATTTGATAATGAGAAAATTTTGCGTGACATGGCCCAACCTCGGTGGCTAGGTACGTTACAATATGGTATTAGAGTCGATAATGAGAGAATGTTGCATGGTGTGGCCCTACCTCGGTGGTTGGGTTCGTTACAATATGGTATCATAGATCCATATTTCAAAAATGAGCATGTATGGGCCATTTAGTTGAGCACATAAGTAAAATTATAGAGTGTGCAAGAAAATTGTTTGACAAAATGTTATAGTGAAATTGAGTGGAATTTCACAAGCAAGTTAGGGAAATTTAACGAGAGAGTGGACATTTCCAAATTTTATTGGTAAAATGAGAAAATTTGATTTTGTATATGGCCAAATTTTGAGTTTGCGGTGTTTCCATGGTGAAATCTAGAGCATCCAGGTGAAATTGGGCCAAAGCCCCAATTTATGTTGTTAAAATTCCTGGGGAATTTGGGAAATTTGGTCCAAGGATGAGTTTTTCTAGACTTTAATCTCTGTCTAAGGAGATTTAGACCTGAAATTGGTCAAATTTTAATTTAACATAAGGATATGTCCCACTGAATGAAATTGAATAAATTTAATAGTTGCAGAGAGACCATGGTGAAATTCAATGAAATTGGGCAAAATCCCCAATTTCGTGCATCTAAATAATCGCAAATTCGAAGTGAAAGAGTAAAATTTGAAAGAAACATACAAATGTATATGTACAGGTCTTGATTTGTTTGTATTTATCTTAGGCACAGATCTCTAATTATAACCCAAGAAGGAATTTCATTTTTGGGCGAATTTGGGCATTTTTGGAATTTTGGAAAATAGGCAAAATTGGAAAAATTTCGGTATTTTTTTGTATGTTGATATCATCATGACATGGGGTTCCATATGTTAGATGATGTGGATAAAATTGACGTGTACTACCATGGTGGAAGGTACATAGAGGAAGGGAGTTAGAGCAATGGCTAAGTGTTGCACTTATTTTGAGTCTGTGAGTCCGTGAGTCCGAAGAAGTGGAAAAATGGTTAAGTATGGGAAATTTTCGGACTAACTTATGAAAGAAATATTACAAGACCATGATTCTATGATTTCACAAGTCTATGAGTCTAAAGAAGTGGAAAAACAGTTAAGTTTAGGGACTTGTTATGAGTCAGTGAGTCCGCGAATCCGCGAGTCTGCTGAAGTGGAAATATGGTTAAGTGTTGGGACTTATTATTAGTCTATGAGTCCATCAGTCTACGAGTTCAAAGAAGTGGAAAAATGGTTAAGTGTTGAGACTTTCTAAACGGACTGATGAAGGGAATGTTAGAAGTTTATAAGTATCCAAGTCCGCAAATAAAAAATAAACTAAGTATAATTGTTGTGTGCATGAGGTATTGGCGCATGACAAAAAAGTGGTATCTCTAGGTGTGACTCACAAGGTAGGGTCAGTTCTTAAAAATGTGGAATGATTGATTGAGGAAGATATCAACTGAAAATTTCTATACTCAGAGTAATGGATATTCATGAAGATGAAACCATGAAAGCGTGGAGATATGGTTTTCATAAGAGGTGAGAGGATTGAAATTTTGGCAGAGGTACTCAAGGAAAGTGCGCTATGACAAGAATATTTCACAAGATAATCGAAGGCCAATAATAAAGAATGATAAGGTAAGACACTAGATGAAACCATTAAGGATTAATAAGGCAAGAAGAAAAAATTTATGGGTGAAGGAAATTACTACAAGAAATATGTTAATTCTAATTAAAGTTGAATCAGGGAACAAGAGGGAAATATTTGCGGGTTCAATTAGTGAAGATCCATTCACCATAAAGGATGTCAATATATAGATAAAGTAATACATTGTGGGAAGGGTTGTTTTCAAAATAATGACCTGTCATGATGCTATCTTTCTGATAAAGAAAGACATAAGGTATACTTGGAGATAAAGGAAACATTTCCAAGGATCAGTTCTACAGTTTTGGGATAGCGCCTCCATGATGTTTATCAGAGTATCACAGTGGAAGCGTGGTTGTATGACAAACATCAGAGTGAAGTAATGTGGGTGTTTGCATACTAAATAAGTTCCAACAATTACATGAACAATGCATTATGCACAGATGTGATCCAAAAAATGAAATCAGGTTCTAAGGAAGGGTTTTTCTATACATGGAAGAAATATTCTAGGATGGATTCATGGAATTGAACATATTAGGATAATGGAAACAAGGTTTGTGAAGGGAAAGAAATAAAGAACCATGAAGAATAAAAATATTATATGCTTGGTATAGAATGAAAATGAAATAAAATATAAGGATAATATATATCAAGTGGAAGAAAGCCATAAGTGACATTCCAAGGGTGCGAAGTGTCACTAGAATCTATGACGAAAAGTAATAGAAATGCTAACTCATTCTAGTTAAATATATGCAAATGGAAAAGAATAAATTATGTAGCATTGCAACATGAAGAAATTGACGATCCAAGTCGACTTAAAACCAAATGGCCAAGAAAGGAGAAAAGATTGGTTCAAGAAACCACAAGTGCTCAAGTGTTAAGTCAGGGAAAGCCTGAACTAGTTTGGTCCAAAAACATAAATGGAGGTTGAGGATATAAATTCAATAAGAGTGCATGAGAGGAAATGTAATTTGATCATGTATCTGTTTGGTCAGATGGATCCAGGAACTAGTTTAATGTTGAAATCAATATCAACATAGTATGTGGCTGGAAAAGAAAAGGTGTCCAAGAGTGGATTGGCCAGAAAAGAGCTTAGGGAAGAAATAATCATGTGTAGTGATTATAGTGAGAGCACAAAAGGGATCTAGGAATCCAGTGAGACTTGGGGGACAACTAGGAACAAAAATGAAGGTTGTACATGAATAAATCGGTTGATGTAATTGTAGTAGAAACAAATTATATGATATGGCTTGCTGGAAAACAATACTTAGCACAACAAATTGAAATGCATATTCATTTATGAGCATCTCATAGATACACCAAAACAGATAATTATTGCATGATTGCAAGTGCTTCTACTAATGTTGCGACATATGGAAGGAAGCAACAAAATGTTGAAGTGTTGATTATAATATTGATAAAAGAGGCATGAGAGCCTCTACTTTTATCAGCTAATCAGGTAGCATCAAAATTATTTAATGGAATCTAGGAAGGTATGTATTTTAAAAATTTATGCTACATAATTGTTGGAGGGAGTTTAGGTAGGAATTCCCTCAGCCAGAGTTATTTTTATAAAATCACATTATTGTATTATTTGGATGAATTAATGGGAATAATATGCCACCATGAGTGGTAAAGGATGGAGGTCTATAATAATTGTAAAATATGTTTATATTTTGAATGCATACACTGACATGGTGGCATGTCATGTTAATTATTTATGAGTTAATAACCAAAGAAATAAAAGGTATGAACCTGTTATAGGAATGGCTGCTATAAAAACAAGTCATGTATGAGACCATGACATGGTTGGTTATGGAAAGTCTAACACTAATGAACACCATTGAATTATATTTTTGGTGTAGTGTTTGGGTCAAAAAGGAAGGCATCCAAATAGTTGAGTAGGAAATAGGAAGTGTATGGAAAATGTGTCAAGGCATTGGCTAGACTTCCAATTTACCAATGGCGAGATACATGGATTAGATATGGGGAATTATAAAAATTAATGGAAAGGTGCATTGAATGGATAAGCATTGAGAGTTTCATTCATGCATAGCAACTGGTAAACTTGCACTTATGCATGATAAAATTGTTATAAATGAATGCATTTTTTGAATGTGTTTTTTGAATGCATGAATATATATTATTTAATGGAAATAATTATACTAACAACTGAAATGTTACAACTATTACTAACTCATGGAGTTGAGAACATTTTAGGAGTTGTTAGATATTGAAATGGGAAAGTTGCAAGTCAAGTAGTCACATGAGCATTGACTACAAAAAATTTATGTTCAAGAAATAGAATAATAATGGCTAGAAAAGGAAAAGCATAATTGTGGATCATGCACCTGTAGAGAAGGATAATTTCATTCTATTAAATAAATAGTTTTTTGTTTGTGATTGAATTGTTAAGTGTACACAATTCTGAAATCACTTGTGATCCTTTACAAGTATTACAATAGAATTTTATGGTACACAACATACTAATCATTTGTTTGATTGAATGCAAGATGGAAATATTGCAGGAAAGGTGGTCTCAAATGTGGCACTATTGAAAACCATAAGAAAGACTAAATCTTGTTGTTGCAACAACCAAGAAAATTATGAGAGGGAATCTCATACTTGGGGAAAAGTTGATTTCCCTTATGAAATGAATTTGAGTTTCTAAATGAAGATTTTATAATATTATCTCATAATGACTGTATGTATGTGATACAAATGAGATAATATTTATTAAAGTCGGAATTCTTGGAAAGAATAGCTATTGTTGGAGACATTGGAACCCTATAAATGTAGAACCTTGGTGGGGTTCTAGAAATGATTTATCCCTCTTCTTGGGTGTGAAAGCCTTGGCAAGATGGGTCATTGAGGTATTGTATAGCAGTGAAAAGATACCTTAGCATGGAAGTGTGAGTGCAAAAGGAAGAGGAAACTAAAAGATGCTTATGGAATCATAGCTATAATAATGAGGGTCAAATGGAATAATGAGTTGAATTCTTTCATGAAGTAGCTCTATGGAATAGAGAAAATGACTTCTAGTCATGGTATGAATACTTTATTTGTGTGCTTGACAGAAGAGCATTGGGTGGATAACAAGCTTCATTAGCAAAGACACATATTTTTTTGATGCATTTTGAATTGAAAATGTCATATAATTGAAACAGGAGCATCGCTCCACACCACCAATGTGCCAGCCAGCCAGGCACATCAAGCGCACATTCAATGGAGGAGAGAAGCACAACCCTCTCATTTTTCAAATTTTGAATTTGAATTAAATATTTGTAAGGCTAGAATAGCCAAAGTCGTGCCTTTGAGCAGGTTGTAGTTAATGTCACCTTAATGGATGACAGGTAGAGGGGGATCTAACTCCAATGTGGATTAGATGACCCATTCAATCTAATTAAAAGAGTAAGTAGCTTGGAGGGAAGAGCTCGAGGATCCCCCTTATGTAAAAAGATGTTTTGTATTTGTAGGCATTAGTTAGTAGAAAAGAATAGGGAGAAGAGAGGAGAGTCGAGACTCTGTTGCAGTCTGAGCTCAAACACATTGTAAAGAAGGCATTTTCAGAATTAATATAAACAAAGAAGTTTTTCCTGCATGTTATTTTGTGTGTGATGAATGTCTTCATGTCCGTGTATTGATATGTTGTAGATGTATGATTAGGTGTGCATTTGCAGGGACAAATAGATTTTTCTATCTGTGGGTTCTTTGATTTCAGGTCTAGGTTATTTGAGGCTTCATGCAAGAGGTTGCATGACAGAACACTGTGGGTTCTAGAAGCCAGTGGGAGGATGCACTTCTGAATTCTACGGAATTTAAAACAAAGATGTGCCAAGAGGGCACACCAGAGAAAGTCATTGACTCAAGAGGAAACCTTAAGGTCGCTGAACACCTTGGAGGTGAGACTGTGCAAAGGAGAGCACAAAATATAGACAAAATTGCTGAGAATTCTGTAAGGTTCTGCCAAGAGGGCATTGAGTGAATGCATAGCATGCATTAGGAGAAGGACTCTATTTCGAGTCGGAAGAGAAGATACAACCACTGTAGGTTTTGTAGAGCTCTGCTAGGAGGGCATTGAGCAAGTGCATAAAGTGCACAAGAGAACTCTATCTTGAGTTCGACGAGAAGACAGAATCACTGAAGATTCTGAAAGCTCTGCCAAGAGGGCATTGAGAAAGCGCAGAGACAGCACAAAAGGAGATCTTGTTTTAATTTTAGAGAAAGAGAAGTGTCAAGGGAAGACCTTCACAGGGTTACTGAACACCTTCCAGGCTTAGCAAAGAGTTCTTGAACATAAGTTGCCAAGAGGGCACTTATATCCCTTCAAGGAGAGAAAGGGACAGAGATCGTTGGGGTCTGATTAGTTGAGGCTCATGGAGGACAAAGACCTGTGCAAGGCATGCACCAGGCAAACACTTGAGCGAAGTGTTGAGAGATAGCCATATTGAGGCTCGTTAAGAACAAGGAGTGAGCTCAGGGAGACTTTGTTTCAAGTCTGAAGCTCAGGAGGAAAAGTGCCTTTGCACACAGAGCCATAGCTGTGAGGAATTGCAGAGGCCATGACACCCTTTGGAGGGTAAAAGTTTGAAGAGCTCATAAGGGACAACATCCTAAGAATGCAGCTGAGACCCAAGGTCACAGGGTTTTCATAGGACACAAAGGCCGAGACCTTTGAGACACTTCAAATCTTCCAAGGAAAAGGAAGAAACGAAAGCTCGGGAGGGGGTTATAGTTACCGTTGCATCGGAGCTAGAGAGGTGATATCTGGATCGTTGAATTTCATGTCCAGGCAGCAGCAGAAGAGAGCGCGAAGAACAGATATGGGCCATCAGATCTAGTGTAGGGGACTGATAGCCATCGGATTCATCGGATTGAGGTTTAACCCTCATATGAAAAGAAGAGGACTTCTCAAAGTCCTAAAAGCATTGTGACCATCCAACAGGAGGACACGTAGAAATCGATCAAGGTTTTGGGAAATCCCCAGAAGGAGGATTTCGGCATTTTAGCTACCAAGAATGCAAAGGGTAAGAGTTCGAGACTCTTGACCCATGAAATCCTGAAAAGATCCAAGCCGTCGGATCAGGGGAGTCTCATATCCATTGATCTCCATTTGGTTTAGTACTTCGGTATTTCGGATACTGGGAGATCAAAGGGGCAAGGAGTTGTTTCAACTGGGATCATGAAGTCCCAAAATGTGAATTCTCAAAAGCAGATGGAGGAATAACGTTGGGCCACGGAACAAGGTTACAGGTTTTGACATACCGGGGTTCAGGTTTAGGGCACTTTTGATGATCTGGAGCCAGGGCTCTTGGAGTTGGAAAACCCTGAAGTCACAAAACGTGACATATCTTTGGAGTGGGGTTGTGGTCACATGCTTTGGACGTTCAGGATTCAAAATTTCAGCCATCCCGGAGACAAGAAGTCAAGCACTTGACATTGAAAGTCCTAAAGTCGCGAAACACGACATACCTTCGAAGTTAGGATATGGTCACGAAGGACACATTCACATAGATTGGAATTTCATTATTTCGATATTTCAAAATTTGGGGGATCGAAGAGTCAGAGACTCTCGACATCAGGGTTCCCAAAAATTGTGAAACCCGAAATTTCCTTTTTCAGAAAAAGGTCGCGGACATGTCTGGAGGCCATGTGCAGGTGAAAGCTCATGACTGGTGCATGTTTGTGTAGGTGGGGTTTTTGGGAAAGGACGTGTGGATCAGGTTTGTTAGGTTTCAGTGAAGGCCCGAAAGAACCATTGCGGTTCTGTACATTTGAAGGGAGAACGATCCTATAGCGGATTTCTAGCAAAGAGGCGGTCAGTTCTGCGTCAAGTGGTATCAGAGCCACTTTCTGTCTATAGAATACAGGCAGAGGGAGGTAGCGTAGATAAAGAAAATACTCTGATACACATAAAGTTGTATCAGAGTAGGACTTCATATGTATATTTCAGATGAAGAAGAGCATGTAGGAGATAGGTAAAAGGTGAAGGTTGTTTGTAGGATGCAACAACAAAAAGATAGTCAGGAGGACTGTAGAGAAAAGGATGGAAGCACTCTCAGTTGCAGAGTGACAGTAGTAGGTTTTCCAGGAGGGTAGACAGGAACAAAAATATGGCTACTGAAGGCCATGGACGTGGTGGAAAGAAGAACCACCAGCATCAGGAAAAAGATGAGATGGATAAAGAGCTTGTTGAGATAAGAGAGAGGATGGAGGAGCTTGCATTGCAGATGCAACAAGACACAAAGACACATTGGGTGTATAAATGGCCTCTGAGGAGGAAGGTGAAATGGTCGATTCATAAATTGCTAGCCAGAAGACAGCGGAGACTGTTGAGAGGATGGTTGAGGCATGCTGAATACCTCAACGAACCAGAAGAGGAGATGGTCCATGCTTGTGAACCAGAGATTGGGAGAAATCTCAGTGATCATGGAGAGGAGAGATCGAGTAGAGATCTCATGGGATGCCAGGTGGGAAGAGATGGATTTTCAATTTTCTAGGTGGTCAATAAGAAGAGGTCACAGGATGATCTCAAAGACTGTCGGGAGGGTAGAACAGAAAATTCAGATTGCCAGGAGGGCAATGAGATGAGATCGTTGGAGGATATCATAGACTGCCAAGAGGGAAGAGAAGAAATCCCATATTTCCAGGTGGGCAAGGGAGGGCATATGAGGCCATCTGAGAGTCTCATGAACTCATAGGTGAGTTCATATCAGTAAGAGGAGCTGATAGAGAAGGATCAGACACATTTTTTGATCATTGGAGGAATTAAGATATTCCTTCCAAATAACCTAGTTGAGGCCAGTGTGTGTGTTTTTGATGCAGCAACAACAGAAGGACAACCAGTTGTGACTGTCAAAGACATGGAGCAGATATCAGAGGCTACCCAAGCAGAAGAAAAGGAGCATTCATAAGAATGGTTCAAAATTTTTAGCCAGGAAGCTGAAGGGGAGAAAACTGCAACATTGAAGCTGACAACAAGGGAAGAAAAAGAGAATGCAGATAAGATGCTCACTCCTTGGGAGAAGAAGCTAGAAATGATAGAGGATTGGTTGAACCATCTAGAGCCAGTAGATGACTATCGAGAGCTGAAATTCATGCAGATGGTAGTAGAGAATCATTCTGAGGAATCGCTCAGAATTTTCAGCTAGGGAGATAAACATATGATAGCTGTAATGTCGAGGCATGCAACATAAGATGAAGGAGAATTCCAGTTTGAGGAGCAGCTGGAGGAAGATGGAGATATGTTAGCAGGAGAACTGATAGTCAAGTTGTCATAAGAGGAAGCTGAGAAGAGACTCAGTGATGAAATTGCAGAAGAGGAGTCTGCAGCAGAGTGGCCAACTAGTTCCACAGAAGAGGAAAAATATGGCATGGGAGATCTAGTTGATCGAGCCATTTGCAGGGAAGAAGTACAGCCAATGAGACTACAAAAGGAGAGCCAACCATTAGAGCAGCTGGATGAGGAAATTGAGAAAATCAGGAGGTTGATGTTGAAGTCAGCACAGGAAGCTACCAGTAATAAGAAGCTAAGCAGAGGAAGACCTACCATAGCAACAGGGAAGCAACGGAAGTAGCAGAAAAGTGATGGAGCAGATGGACAGCTCCAAAGAACTGTTTAGGATCCAGGAGGACTTTCAACAATGATGTTGGGAATATCATGAGTAGAAGCTCATGAATTTTTCACAGCAGAGGAGTATGATGCAGGAGCATCGCTCCACAATAGCAACGCGCCAGCCAGCCATACACATCAAGTGCTCATTCAATGGAGGAGAGAGCCGCAACCCTCTTGTTTTTCAAATTTTTAATTTGAATTAAATGTTTGTAAGGCTGGAAGAAGCAAAGTCATGTCTTTGAGAAGGTTGTAGTTAGTGTCCCCTTCATGGATGACAGGTAGCAGGGGATCTAACTCCAATGCAGATTTGATGACCCATTCAATGTAATTAATAGAGTAGGTAGCTTTGAGGGAAGAGCTCAAGGAGCCCCCTTATGTAAAAAGATATTTTGTATATGTAGGAATTAGTCAGTAGAAAAAATAGGGAGAAGAGAGGAGAGTTGAGACTCTGTTGCATTCCGAGATCAACCACATTGTAAAGAAAGCATTTTTAGAATTAATACAAACATAGCAGTTTTTCCTACATGTTATTCTATGTGTGATGAATGTCTTCATGTGCATGTATTGATATGTTGTAGAGGTATGATTAGGTGTGCATTTGCAGGGATAGATAGATTTTCCTATCTGTGGGTTCTTTGATTTCAGGTCTAGGTTCTTTGAGGCTTCATGCAAGAGGTTGCATGACAGAACACTGCGGGTTCTGGAAGCCAGTGCGAGGATGCACTTCTGACTTCAGTGGAATTTCAGACAAAGACTTGCCAAGAGGGCGTGCTAGAGGAAGTCATTGACTCAGGAGGAAACCTCAAGGTCATTGAACACCTTGGAGGTGAGACCGTGTAGAGGAGAGCACAGAGGATAGACAAAATTACTGAGAATTCTGTAAGGTTATGCCATGAGGGAATTGAGTGAATGCACAGGATGCATTAGGAGAAGGAATCTATTTCGAGTCGGAAGAGAAGACATAACCACTGTAGGTTTTGTAGCATTCTACTAGGAGGGCATTGAGTAATTTCATAGAGTGCATAGGAGAAATCTATATTGAGTTATGTGAGAAGATAGAATCACTGAAGATTCTAGAAGCTCTGCCAGGAGGGCATTGAGCAAGTGCAAAGACAGCAAAAAAGGAGATCTTGTTTTGAGGTCAGAGAAAGAGAAGTGTCAAGGGAAGACCTTCACAGGGTTACTGAACACCCTACAGGATCAACAAAGAGTGCTTGAGCATAAGTTGCTAAGAGGGAACTTATATCCCTTCAAGGAGAGAAAGGGACAGAGGCCAGGGTCCGAGAAGTTGAGGCTCATGGAGGAAAAAGACCTATGCAAGGCATGCACCAGGCCAACACTTGAGTGAAGTGTTGAGAGAAAAACGTCTGGAGGCTCGTCAAGCACAAGGAGTGAGCTCTGGGAGACTTTGTTTCAAGTTTGAAGATCAGGAGGAAAAGTGCCTTTGCACACAGAGCCATATCTTCTAGGAATCGAAGAGGCCGAGACACCCTTTGGAGGGTAAGAGTTTGAAGAGCTCAGAAGGGACAACATCCTAAGAACGTAGCCGAGACCTAAGGTCATAGGGTTCGCAGAGGAAGCAAAGGCCGAGACATTTGACAGACTTCAAATCTTCCAAGTAGAAGGAAGAAGAGGAAGCTCAGGAGGGAGTTATAGTTACCGTTGGATCGGAGCTGGAGAGGCGAGATCTGGATCATTGAATTTCACATCTAGGTAGTAACAGAAGAGCATGCAGAAGAACATATCTGGGTCATCAGATCTAGCGTAGGGGACCGATAGTGATCGGATCCAACAGGAAGAGCACGAGGTTTAACCCTCGTATGTAGATAAGATGACTCATCAAAGTATCGAAAGCATCGTGACTGTCCAACAGGAGGAAATGTGGCAATCGATCAGGGTTTCGTGAAATCCCTAGAAGGAGGATTTCGACATTTTGGCTACCGGGAATGCAAAGGGTAAGAGTTCGGGACTCTTGACTCGCAAAATCCCCAAAATATCCAAGCCGTCGAATCAGGGGAGGCTCATAGTTGTTGATCTTCATTTGGTTCGATACTTCTATATTTCGGATGCTGGGAGATCGAAAGGGCAAGGAGTTGTTGCAACGGGGATCGCAAAGTCTTGAAACGCAAATTCCCAAAAGTAGATGGAGGAATAGCGTCGAGCCACGAAACAGGGTTACAGGTTTCGACATACCGGGGTTTGGGTTTTTGACACTTCTGATGATAAGGAGCCGGGGGATATTGGAGTTGGAAAACCCTAAAGTCATGAAACACGACATATCTTTGGAGTGGGGCTACGGTAACATGATTCAAAAGTTCAGGATTCAGCATTTTCACCATCCTAGGGACAAGAAGTCGGCCAGTTCACATTGAAAGTCCCAAAGTCGTGAAATGTGACATACCTTCAGAGTTAGGCTGCGGTCACGGAGGACACAGTCACATAGACAAGAATTTCGGTATTTCAGCATTTCGGAATTCGGGGAATCGAAAAGTCAAAGACTCTCAACATCAGGGTTCCCGAAAATCGCAAAACCCAAAATTTCCTTTTTCGAAAAAAGGTCGCGGACGTGTCTGGAGGCAGTGTGTAGGTGAAAGATCGCACCTAGTGTATGTTTGTGCAGGTCGGGTTTTCAGGAAAGGACATGTGGATCGGGTTTGTTGGGTTTCAGTTAAGGCCCGAAAGAACCATTTCGGTTCTGCGATTCCGAAGGGAGAACGATCCTGTAGCGGATTTTTGGCTGAGGGGCAGTCAGTTCTACGTCAAGTGGTATCAAAGCCACTTTCTGTCTGTAGCTTGTAGGCAGAGGGAGGCAGAGTAGATAAAGAAAATACTTTAATACACGTAAAGTGGTATTAGAGCAGGACTTTGTCTGTATATTTTAGATGAAGAAGAGCCTGTAGGAGACAGGTAAAAGGTGAAGGTTGTTCACAAGACGCAGCAACAAAAAGACAGTCATGAGGACTGTAGAGAAAAGTCTTGAATCACTCTCAGTTGTAGAGTGACAGTAGTAGGTTTTCCAGGAGGGAAAACAGGAACAAAAATATGTCTACTGAAGGCCATGGACACGGTGGAATGAAGAACCACCAGCAGTAGGGAAAAGTTGAGATGGATAAAGAGCTTGCCGAGATAAGAGTGAGGATGGAGTAGCTTACATTGCAAATGCAACAGGATGCAAAGACACATTGGGTGTATGAATGGCCTCTGATGAGGAAGGTGAAATGGTTGATTTAGAAATTGTTGGCCAGAAAACATCGAAGACTGTTGAGAGGATGGTTGAGGCATGTTGAAGACCTCAACGAACCAGAAGAGGAGATGGTTCATGCTTGTGAACCAGAGACTAGGAGAAATTTGAGTGATGATGGAGAGGAGAGATCGAGAAGAGATCTCATAGATTGCCAGGTGGGCAAAGATGGATTTCCAATTTACCATGTGGCCAATAAGAAGAGGTCACAGGATGATCTCAACAACTACCAAGAGGGCAGAACATAAAATTCAGATTTCCAGCAGGGCAATGAGATGAGATCGTTGGAGGATCTCATAGACTGCCAGTAGGGTAGAGAAGAAATCCCATATTTCCAGGTGGGCAAGGGAGGGAAAATGAGGCCATGTGAGAGTCTCATGAACTCAGAGGTGAGTTCACATCAACAAGAGGAGATGATAGAGAAGGATCAGACACATTTTCTGATCATTGGAGGAATTGAGATATTCCTGCCAAATAGCCTAGTTGAGGCCAGTGTGTGTGTTGAGGATGAAACAACAGTAGAAGGAAAACTAGTTGTGACTGTCAAATACATGGAGCAGATATCAGAGGCTTCCCAAGAAGAGGAAAAGGAGCATTCGGGAGAATTTCTCAAAATTTTCAGCCAGGAAGCTGAAGGGGAGACAACTGCAGCACTGAAGCTGACAACAAGCGAAGAAGAAGAGAATGCAGATAAGATGCTCAATCCTTGGGATAAGGAGCTAGAAATGATGGAGGATTGGTTGAAACATCTAGAGCCAGTAGATGACTGCCGAGAGATGAAAGTCATGCAAATGATAGAAGAGGAGCATTTCGAGGAATTGCTCAGAATTTTCAGCTAGGGAGCTGAACATATGATAATTGTAATGCCGAGGCATGCAATAGAAGATGAAGGAGAATTCTAGTCTAAGGAGCAGCTAGAGGAAACTGGAGATATGCCAGTAGGAGAACTGAAAATCAAGCTGTCAGAAGCGGAAGTTGAGAAGAGACTTAGTGATGAAACTGCAGAAGAGGAGTCTACAGCAGAGTGGCCAGCTAGTGCCACAGAAGAGGAAAAATATGGCATGGGAGATCTAGTTGATCAACCCATTTGCAGGGAAGAAGTGCAACCGAGGAGATTGCAAAAGGAGAGCCATCCATTGCAACAGTTGGATGAGGAAATTGAGCAAATCAGGAGGTTGATGTTGAAGTCATCACAGGAAGTTTCCATCAATGAGAAGCTGAGCAGAGGAATACCTTCCATAGCAGCAGGGCAGCAGCAGCAACAACAACAAAGCGATGGAGCAGATGGATAGTTCCAAAGAAGTCTTTGCGATCTAAGAGGATTTTCAATAGCGATGCTGGGAAGCTCATGACCAAGAGCTGATGAATTTTTCACAGTAGAGGAGTATGATGTAGGATCATCGCTCCACACCAGCAACGCGCCAGCCAACCAGGTACATAAGCATGCATTCAATGGAGGAGAGAGGCACAACCCTCTCATTTTTCAAATTTCAAATTTGAATTAAATGTTTGTAAGGCTAGAAGAGCCAAAGTTGTGCCTTTGAGCAGGTTGTAGTTATTGTCGCCTTAATAGATGACGGGTAGAAGGGGATCTAACTCCAATATGGATTAGATGACCCATTCAATGTAATTAATAGAGTAGGTAGCTTGGAGGGAAGAGCTCGAGGATCCCCCTTATGTAAAAAGAACTTGTGTATTTGTAGGCATTAGTCAGTAGAAAAGAATAGGGAGAAGAGAGGAGAGTCGAGACTCTGTTGCAGTCTGAGCTCAAACAATTTGTAAAGAAGGCATTTTTAGAATTAATACAAACAGAGCAGTTTTTCCTACATGTTATTCTATGTGTGATGAATGTCTTCGTGTGCGTGTATTGATATGTTGTAGATGTATGATTAGGTGTGCATTTGGAGGGACAGATAGATTTTCCTATCTATGGGTTCTTTTATTTTAGGTCGGGGTTCTTTGAGGCTTCATGTAAGAGGTTGCATGACAGAACACTGTGGGTTCTGGAAGCCAATCCGAGGATGCACTTCTGAATTCTGTGAAATTTCAGACAAAGACGTGCTAGGTGGGTGCACCAGAGGAATTCATTGACTCAAGAGGAAACCTCAAGGTCACTAAACACCTTGGAGGTGAGACTGTGCAGAGGAGAGCACATAGGGAATTGAGCGAATGCACATGATGCATTAGGAGAAGGACTCTATTTCAAGTTGAAGGGGAAGATAGAATGACTACAGGTTTTGTAGAGCTCTGCCAGGAGGGCGTTGAGCAAGTTCATAGAGTGCATAAGAGAAATCTATCTTGAGTTCGGTGAGAAGATACAATCATTGAAGATTCTGGAAGCTCTGCCAAGAGGGAATTGAGAAAGTGCAGAGATAGCATAGAAGGAGATCTTGTTTTGAGTTCAGAGAAAGAGAAGTTTCAAGAAAAGACCTTCGTAGGGTTACTAAACACCCTACAGTCTCAGCAAAGAGTGCTTGAGCATAAGTTGCCAAGAGGGCACTTATATCCCTTCAAGGAGAGAAAGGGATAGAGACGATTGGGGTTCAAGCAGTTGAGGCTCATAGAGGACAAAGACCTATGCAAGGCATGCACCAAGCCAACACTTGAGTGAAGTGTGAGAGATAATCGTCTGGAGGCTCGTCAAGAACAAGGAGTGAGCTCAGGGAGACTTTGTTTCAAGTCTGAAGCTTAGGAGGAAAAGTGCCTTTGCACACAGAGCCATAGCTGTGAGGAATCATAGAGGCCGAGACACCCTTTGGAGGGTAAGAGTTTGAAGAGCTCAGAAGGGACAACATCCTAAGAATGCAGTTGAGACCCAAGGTCACAACGTTTGTAGAGGAAGCAACGGCTGAGACCTTTGAGACACTTCAAATCTTCCAAGGAGAAGGAAGAAGCGGAATCTCAGTAGGGAGTTATACTTACCTTTGGATCGAAGCTGGAGAGGCGAGATCTGGATCGCTGAATTTCATGTCCAGGAAGTATCATAAGAGCACGCAAAAGAATGGATCTGGGCTGTCAGATCTAATGTAGGGGACCGATAACCATCAGATCTAGCAGGAAGAGAATGAGGTTTAACCCTCGTGTGTAGAGAAGAGGACTCGTCAAAGTCCCGAAAGCATCATGACCATCCAACAGGAGGACACGTGGCAATCGATCAGGGTTTCAGGAAATCCCCAAAAGGAGGATTTCGACATTTCGACTACTCGGAATGCAAAGGGTAAAAGTTTGGGACTCTTGACCTGTGAAATCCTAAAAAGAGCCAAGTCGTCGGATCAGGGGAGGCTCATAGCCATTGATCTCCATTTGGTTCGGTACCTCGGTATTTTAGATACCTGGAGCTCGAAGGGGCAAGGAGTTGTTGCAACCCAGATCGCGAAGTCCCGAAACGCAAATTCCTGAAAGCAGATGGAGGAATAGCGTCGGGCCACAGAACAAGGTTACAGGTTTCGACATACCAGGGTTTGGGTTTTCGGCACTTCTGATGATAAGGAGCTAGGGCTCTTGGAGTTGGAAAAGCCCGAAGTCGTGAAACACGACATATCTTTGGAGTGGGGTTGCGGTCACATGCTTCGGAAGTTCAGGATTTGGAATTTCGACCATCCCGGTGACAAGAAGCCAGGCACTTGACATTGAAAGTCCCGAGTTTGAGAAACGCGACATACCTTCGGAGTTAGGCTGCGATCATGGAGGACACAATCACATAGAATGGAATTTCAGTATTTCGGCATTTGAAAATTCGGGGGATCGAAGCGTCAGAGACTCTCGACATCAAGGTTCACTAAAATCATGAAACCCGAAGTTTCCTTTTTCGAAAAAAAGTCACAGACGTGTCTCGAGGCCATGTGTAGGTGAAAGCTCGCGCCTGGTGCATGTTTTTTCAGGTGGGGTTTTCAGGAAAGGACCTGTGGATCGGGTTCATTGGGTTTCAGTGAAGGCCCGAAAGAACCATTTTGGTTTTGTGGATCCGAAGGGAGAACGATCTTGTAGCGGATTTCTGGCCGAGGGGTGATCAGTTCTGCATCAATAATGCACTGAGGACAATGCATAAATGAGGGTGAGGGGAATGTAATACCCCTAGGCTGAGCCCAAATTATCAATGTAATTTTAAATTACATATAATCTAGTGAGCTAAAGAAATATGATATTTGGTTTGGTTATGTCCGCATTGAGTCAGTGTAGGTGAATCTGACATCAAAGGAGTGCATAAATTTGTAAATAACTATAGCACTCAATTTAATGTATCTAGCATGCACCTGTGTAAGTGTGTGAGGATGGCTCACTAAAATAAGAGTGCACACATCCTAGAAGTTTTGCGTCCATTGATTTAGTGCACAGTCTTTGTGTTCTTCAAGCTAGTGAGCCTATATAAAAAAATACCAGTACCTATGTACTGAGAATGTAAATGTTTTATAGGATGGTCAGACAGGTTGTTATAGGCCAGAAGGTTTATGTCATTATTAGACCGAGGATCCTAGATGGTAAAGGATAGTTATCCTGTTATTGTAATATGTAAACACTCATATTATTAATAAAGTACATCATTGTTGTAGACCGAGCCACAAA
>ML806501.1:4268-21276 GCA_009831015.1 Picea engelmannii | reverse complement strand
CAACCCAAACACAACACCAAGAATATAATTTTGAATTACTCTTCAGTGTCGGCAAATAGGTTACAATCCAAACATCATATATATAGTGGATACCATTGATCACTTGCATAGCACTATAGCCCTTCCATATTAAACCATATTATGGTCTCACACATGACTAGCTCTATAGATATTCATTGTTATAGAAGGATAATGTTTTCTGAATTAACCTGGTTATGATCCCATAACCAATCATAACATAATATACAACTGGAAATCTATCTAAGTGCACTCTAGAATCAATAACAATTACATTCTCTAGGTCTTTGGCCATTACATATCGATTTAAATCTTGAAAAAATAACTAAGTTAATTTGTTACGTCAATTCCCTTCAACATAGAAGCAACAAATGGATACCTGGATGGTTTTTATCAACCTACTTGATTCTACCTGATCAACTAGTATTTGTATAAGCTCACATAATCCCTCCATCATTTTGATCACCATTCTTACCACCCTCATGGGTCTTCACATAGATGGAAATCATAAGCAACAACAACATCCACATCTTTAACCATGGTATATCATTTTTCTTGAATACATAATCCATCATTAGTCATACTCAATTTCCATAACATCATTATTTCATAATAACAGACTATTCTAAGTTTACAACCATGTTATATGCATATACAAGCATGTGCATATGCACAATTACACATCCATATGCACCAAGTATTCATTGCCAACATGCCTACTAATGCGTATGCATTTTAATTTGATTGTATGCCTCATGCAGTCTAGTGGATTTATGTTTCAATTCACTTATTTATTTATTTATTTATGTTGTAGCTAGTTTTCCTTGAATTCCTTCATATCCATGTTTCCTTGTGTGCTACCATTCTACTCGTTTGCACTATTGTTCCCTCATCTGAATACTTTCCATCCAAGTTTCACTTGGCCATTTTTCAATACAACCAATCTAATCAATTTTCAACAACTCCTTTTGGCTAGTAATATCCAACTTTACCTTTATGAAACATTCCATCACCTCAGAATGAAGTAGCTCAAACATTCCATCACTCTACTACCACAAAATTATTGAATCAAATATTATTACTCCTAGTTTTCCATTAGACTACTTCTTTCACACTTAATATTTGCAATTGTCTACACCTCTCTTCCTTCAAGTCTAGAAAGTCATACTTTTCCTTTCTATGCCCATTACTAACATTATTCACCTTCTAGTTTCATATCTTATGTGAGGATTATTTCTTTTGTATTTGCAATTCATTCAGATCCTGTAGTTTTTTACTATACTTTTGTTCCACTATTCTTGAGTTCTTTATCCATTTTTTATTACTTTCCAAAATGTTATTTGTTCCCTCAACCACCTTTTACAAGATTTTTCATGCTTCCATGACTATGATATCCAATCCTAGGCAGGAATTGATCCAATTAAATCTCTAATCCTACCAAATCTGCAAGCAACCATTTTTGTTAGAATTATACATATTATAGAAATATTCCAATTAATGCTACAGGTATTTTTTATGCTTAATTCATAAAGAAATATATCATCATTCTCTAAATTATAAAAATTTGAGGTTATTCTTCTCTGATTAATATTTCCAATGATTATTCCCATGCCCCAATCCGATATCCAAACTGAAAGTTAGGGCTTCTTGAAAACTTCACTTTCACCCTTTTTGTGAAAAAAGGATCTTGTAGCAATAATGGAATGGTTCTGTGCCAATATTGTCAAACTACTTCACAACCCCTTCAAATTGGTACAAAATTCAAATTATGCACATGTGCTTCCTTCAATCCACGTTTCTTGTGAGCACGGCTGGAAACCACGGGCTTATCCACTCTAAGCGATGTTCCTTTAGTAGTTTTCTCTTTATTCTTCTACATATGACCTCGTTCAAAAGTTTCCATGGGCTTGTTCACTTCTAGGCCCTTCGTGGATCTAATCAACCCCTTTACCTTATCATGAGACCGATGCTTGGAGCCAAGTCCTTCGGCCTTTTTCCATTCTCCATTTTTTATCCTCCAAATTTCATGGAGTAACTTTTGTCGAAGTTCTTATATAATCTCCATTAGTATATCAGACGATTGAGATTTAATCTCCCATGGTATGGATGATCCTCGCTTCTCTAGAAACTTCAATCAAATCAACAATCACGACTTAACCCAGTATTGAGATAGATGATCCATATTTATTTCAGGACATCGGTGCTCTGGGACTCTGGGATAACACAACTCTTGAGTTGTTCAACTTCCTCGCAGTGAAACCTACCGAAGTGGTCGTAAAGTGATGATGACCACTTATCCTTGGATAATACCTCCCCTTACACTATCCTTCCACCAGATGTATCCAATAACTATGAATTAATGAGATGTATGGTCCTTATTCACTTTGGGACTTTGGCACTCCGGGACTCCGGGATATCACAACTCCCCCAGAGTTATACCTATCGAAGTGGTAAGAAAGTGTATGTGACTGGGGGTTTCTGGTTAACATTCTCACTTACTCTATCCTCTCACTTTTTAATCAAACGAATAGAAAGGATCCTACCAGATACTCATCTACGGTTATTGGGACTTTGACACTCCAGAACTATGGTATATTACAACTCTCTAGTTGTTCAACTTCCCCAGAGTAATACTTTCTAAAGCAATCATGCCCTCCTTCCACTTTTTGATCCAATGATTGAGAAAATTCTCGAAGGGATATTCTGATACATCCCCCCTCCCCTTTGGGGTTCTCTGACCTCTCGGTCTCTATATCGTTGTTCTCTCCTGAGCCGAAAGTGGCTCTTTAGTTCCTACCTGAACCTTTTATAAACAATCCAAGGGTATTTTTTATAGAAAACCCGCCATGTGAAAACTTAAGAATCCAATGTGAGCTTTCCCCACCATGTGATCGTCATTGTTATCACGAGCCTTACTCAAAAGGCATTAATCATGAATCAGCTTTGGGATTTTCCAGATGCAAGGAAATCCTTGTTCCTCCAATCCCCGAAACCCAAAACAGCGCTAAGGTGCTTAGCTCCTTTACTTATCTCCACTCATGTGACCACTACCCCGTGACCACGTGCTTAATGCCAAAAGCACTACTGGAATTCAGCTTTCAGGATTCCACCATGTAGGCTCTCTCCACTCCTTGTCCTTCGAAGTGTCGAAACACAAAAAGGTCCTAACGACTCTTTGGATCCTCCCTTAAGAATTCTCCACATGACCCTGTCCTGTCGCCTAGGGCTACTCCTTCAAGTGCTTCAGCTTTCATGATTAAGGGAATCGTGATGCAGTTCCCCTTCCTTTCCTTTTAAAATCCCTGAAACCTGAATCTCTCTCCTAGATCAATGGTCTAGATCTGTCACTTGATCAACGACGAATATTAAATCTCGATGATTTTATTTCGGGGTTTTGGCGGAGTCTTCACCTCCCAGCTCCTGGTGACCAAACTCCTGGGGAGTCTGGATCTCTGCCATGCGTCCTCCACAAGGGACGGTCCTTGTTGATCTATATCCAACGATCCTTTAGGTGATTCCCTTTATTGAGTTTTTGGCCTGGTCTTCTCCTTCGGTTTCTCGGTGCCAATACACCAACCAACAACCAAGGGTCCTCTCTGATGGATGGTTGTGATCCTTAATCACGATCAATGGTCATGATATTTTCAGGATGATCAATGATTGTGATCAAATCTTGGCCTTCTCCTTTTCGGAAATTCGGGAGAGTCTTCACTCTCGATCTTCTGGTAAACAAATCCCCAGTGGCTTCTGGATATTCTCCATGTGTCCTCTACAAATGGTTGACCTTGATTCTTTCGAGGCTTCCCTTTTCAGGAAATTGGAGGACTCTTCACTCTCTAACTCCCGGTGAACAAATCCTCGAAATGTGGAGCTCTTGAAACACGTCCTCTGAGATGGATGATCCCAATGCTTTTGGAACATTGATGAGTCCTCTCTCTTTTGATTTTACGAGGGTTAAACCTCGTGCACCTTCTCTCGGATTCGATGGCTATCGGTCCTCAGTGCTCGATATGGTGGTTCAGATCTGATCCCTTGCATGCTCTTCTCCTACTGTCTGGACATAGACTCCAACAGTCTAGATCTCCTCCTCTGCAACTGATCTACGACTATTGTGATCTTCCTCTTGAGCTTCCTCATTTCTTCTAGACTTAGAATATTTTTAGAGTTTCAAAGGTCTCAGCCTTTGACTCTTCCTCTTTCGAGCCTGATTCCTTTCGGTCTTGTCTGCATTCTCAAAACATCGTCTCTCCTGAACTGTCAACTTTGAAAACTCGATGGGGTTTCTCGACCTTCTGCTTCTTCCTTCTATTTCTCTGTGCACAAAGGCATTGTTCCTCCTAAGCTTCAAGACTTATACATAGTTCTTTATTTTCCCTTTTCCAAAAGGGTATGTCACATCCAAAGGATCCTCTAATACGTATTCACTTACAAAATCATGGAATAAAGTATTTTCAAGATATTTGAAAGGGTCATAACTCATCATGTTCTCTTATTGATGTACAGGAGGAACATTGGTCTGTATGTCTCCATAAAAGGGAAGGCTATGTATAAGTACTTCATGTTCATAAAATTTATTGTCTGAATATTCAACATGTGAAACTTCAATGGGACCTTCTTGGTAACTTTCTCCATTTATTTGTCCTTCAATAATTTCTTCATCCTCAAGGGCTAGTTCTTCGACAGATTTTTGAAATAAATCTTTGACATTATTCATCAGTTCCTCAACAACTTCAGTAACATACTTTTCCATTTCCATTTGTAAAAGTTCCCTTTTCTAGGTATGGAAAGTTTTGTATGAGGGTTCATCCCATTGTGCCATAATTTCATTGACTAAAAATACATCTCAATGGAGTCTCCATATGAGATAAAGTCTCATCAAAGGATGGAAAGGGGGAAACAAGGAAAGGTGGATTCTGGGAAGGTGGAGTCACCGTATGAGATTTAAGAGGATATCATCAAGGGTGGAAGGGGAACATCCTTCAAGTGGAGTTTCCAGGAAATCTATGGGTAAAGGATTTGGGATGATAGCTTTCCCAAGTGTTGTTATGGAATGAAAGAGGATTCAAAATCCTCCCCAGAAATGACACCAAAATTACAGCGTAAAGTGTAGGCTGGGAAAATCCTGACCCAAACCACAAGATGGAGAAAACTAGGAGAATAACTACCCACTCTCACCTTAGATAGGTACTCTCGTCATTTTAGACGTGAAATAATCAAGTCAAGAGGGGAATCCCAAGTGACCCTAGGAAGAAATGAGACGTAAAGTGAGATGATGAAATGAATACCCCTATAGGTCAAGTTGATAACTATAATATGGATTTGATGACATGTCTCAGAAGTGGTTTAGGGTTTCCAAGTCTTTGAGTACCTGTTGAAAGTGTTTTTACCTTTCTGAGACATAAGAAAATCCAAGTGTACAAGTTATATGTTAAGTGGACAAGAAATTTAATCTTGTAGTCCCTATTTGAAGAAATAAATAGAGATATATATCAACAAGAAACAAGTAATAAATATACTAGATAAGAGGATAAAATTCTAACAAATGATGCAAGAGATAAGCTAGTAAAAACTAGTACAACTCAAGTATAAAAGAATAAAACTTTAGCATTAATGTAAGGTTGTTATAGAAAAGTATTTTTGATATATAAATGAAGAATTATGTATCTATAAAAAAAATTGTTACAACAGAAAAATCAACCACCAAAAGTCACAAAGAATCCACCCAAAAGATGTGCAAGGACTAGTAGACGATGTTGGCATATTCTTAGAAAATTTTGGTTGTTGAAATGCAAGTTATGAATAAAAATGAGAGTGATTTGTTGTAGAATTCATGGATGTAGCTTAAATTTAGTTGTATCTCCCAAGAGACAAAGTATACTAAGAATCCCTAGGGGCTTTAGCAACCTCAAAGCATCAACAATAGATTCCAACTTGAACAATATTGATATCTTGTTAAATCACGTTTACCAAAGAAAACAATTTATATCTCCAATGAAAATTTCATATTAGGGCATTTTAAAAAAATGGGTCAACGGAGCATTTAAAACACAAGTTAGATCAAGGATATTCATAGTGCTGTAAACCCTCTTACTCCCTAGGACATGCAAACAAACCTCAAAGTATATCATGGAGGGCGTACACCCTTTTACTCCTCCAAGATACTTTGCAATAAAATACTTATAAACTAGCAAATGAAGAGAACCTGATGGAGGGTGTATGCACTTATACTCCTTCTAGGGTTTTAACCAACAATATCATGAAAAGAGCATGAAGAATGCAGATTTTCCTTACCAAAACCAAGAGTGTTGCAAGATCAAGCCCTAGTTTCACCAAGAAACCATCCATAGGCAATAACAAGAGTGTACAAGAGGTGCACACCACCTTATCTCATCCATTCATCAAGATATGCACAAAATAATATTTCCAAGCGAGAGGGATGCCAAAAAGGTTCAAGTATAGAGATAATTTCATCCAATGTAGTCTTCTCACAAATGGGAAAGCTATGATCATATGAGACATAAATTATCTCTATTTATAAAAAAAATCTAATAAGAGTTTGTCTATAAAACCTAGGGTAAACCACAAAGTAAGGGGACAACAACCCTTACTTCTCCCGTTTACAATTTAAAATTTGATTTTGCACGATAAAAACCCTAAAAAAATCATCCCATCACCACTTTAGGGAAATGTTTTGGCATATTTGGCAAGTCGTTGAAGTTAGGGATCAAACGTTGTATAACATCCCCGACCCTCCACCAGACCGGGTAATGATACCACACATAATATACACTTATATATATAATATGCATTAAATCAAATTAACACATTTTGACATAGAGTTACTATTACCATTCAGATTTAAATAGAATTAACAATAATTCATACATGCAACATAACACATGCTAACATTCGAACATTATGCATAACATAAATTTAAGAAGATAAATTATACTTATCTTTCATCTAGAATAACACCACCAACTACGTGCAGACCTTCCATGAACCTCCCAACCATAGACCGCGCTTCTCATCACTCTCAGCAGTAGGTCACCCCCGAGTTGGGACTAAGCTCCACTAGGCCAGGGATTCCTAGGCTAGGAAAAGTCAATAGGAAGACACATAGTTTATGAGGATGGATTCTCTCCCAAAATCCACTTATGCCCATTTCTCACAGAATCTCATTACCCACATGCATGTCCCACCCCAAGAGTATACACCTTCACTGTCACTAGGACAGTCCTTTGGCTGCTAAACCTCCCTTTCATTGGGATTCAAAAACATACTGGACCAAAATTGTTCGTGCTCTATGGCAGCTATAGGACCCCTTCCAGGAGTTCTCACGTCCTTCGTGCACTCTCTCACCTGGAGAGAGATGCTCACAGGCCTAACAACCTACCTCTTCAAACAAAACCACCTCCCTCACCTGGAGAGAGTGTTGCACATAGGCCTGGAAACATGGTTCTTCAACTCCATTCCAGCACAAGGAGGACAAGAATAAGGCTCAACAAGGAATAAATGATGGTAGCCAATCACACTCAGCCAAGGGACTGGATGGCCACAACAACCCACAGTTATAACACACAAGGCATAAACAATTATGGTATGCTTAGGTTTCACAAAAGACAACAACCCAAACAGTTAAGCATGAAATCAGATTTGAAGTGTGGATGAATTGGGTTCACATGACACACAAGAGACATGGCTCAGTCCATAGGTTTTCCACTGGTTTTCAGGGTGCATCACAATTTTTTGGTTTCATAGATGCGTGAGGGTATCTGGAGATCAGACGCCCACCACACATGGTTCAGACAACGGATAGAAGAATGGAGGACGAAACCCCATCAAGGCTCAATTCTTGGGTTAAATTTCATGTGCCTGGGTCGACACATGTCACCCATGAAACGACATGCACTCCATCAAGTATTCGTTCCCTTTTCTAGGAACTTATGACAAAAATATACCTTTCGCACCACTTTGGAATAATAATAAATTATTATTCAGGGACTTAAGCCCTCAATACTATCCCCTCTTCCAACCTTTCAACCCCCTCTCCCTTACCCATTTCGTGGAAGCTTGTTCCCCCATCACTCTTTCTTCATGGTCGTTCGACACACAGTGATGTTTATATATTATATTAATGATCTGGAAAATTGCATATACAAAATCAGTCTCCTCGCCTTTAACAACTAGGCTCTCTATCCTAATCACCAAATAATCCTCCTAGCTTATTATAACTCAGCTCACCAACCTACAAAACATGTTTACAATTTATAAATACAACTGGGGCTTGTCCTTGGGGATATTACAATCCCCTCCCCTTATTTTTTCACTATCCTCGGTGCAACTTTCACACAACATCCACAAGATTTCCAAACTATTCAAAAAAAGATGCAGTTATTCTTCCCACATAGCATCCTCATGCTCCCATGTCACGTCCTCAAGACCGTACCAGGTCCATTGGACCTTTACAAGCCCTATGGCTCGATTCTAGAATTTTTTTCTCTTCCGGTCCAATATGGGCACCAGATGCACTTGAAAGACACCTTCCTTCTCCACCTGAATTGCATTCCAATCAATAACATGATTAGCATCAAGTATATATTTCTTAAGTAATGAAACATGAAACACATTATGTATAGTCATGGATGCAGGTAATGCAAGCATATATGCAATGTATATATATGTATATATGGGCAATTCTAATCACATTATAACCTATATACAAGATATACAACATACAATAAATAGAGAATTGGTACTTATCTTTTGATTGAGAACACCTCCATATCACATTGTCTAAATCAAGGTACCAAACTGCAACAACGCTCTAACCGATGATCTCTCCTTCCTCACATGAATTCATTCCTATAACTAGTTCTTATCTTTAATTATTTGGTTATTACCCCATAACCAAATTAACATGGCATTCTACTATGTCAGTGTGTGCATTCAGAAGCTAAAAAGCTTTGAATTAATACAGGCCTCCATCCTTTACCACATGCAGTGGTATGAATTCAATAATATAACCCTGTGATTTTATAAAATAACTATGGCTGAGGAAATTCTTACAAAAATTTCCTTTCAAGAATTATGCAAAAAGAGTAATACAAACTCATACCTGCATGAATGCCATTAATAAATTTTATACTAGCTGAAAGTCTGATAGCAGTAGAAGATTTCATGCTTCTTTTATGAACTTATAACGAACACAATAGCTTTCTATTGTTTCCCTCCTTATGAAACAACATCACCAACAACACTTGCAAACACACAAGCATTCTTTCCTTTGACTGGCCCAACCATCCATAATCATACTAGCTGCCATAGAAATTGCAACAATTTCTTTCTCCCTATAAAACTTTTTCTTGTTGATCCTAGAAGTATTCAATTCTTCTCGGATTCCTGAATCTTCTTGTTCTCTCAATGTAGTCACTATACATGACTATTTTTTCCTTGAGCACTTTCGACGTAGTGGCCCTACCTCAGCAGGATCTGTTGGCCTCCCGATCAAAGGATATTTCAAACGTCTGAGTCACATTGACTCTTCGGGCTTGTGATTGAACCCAAAACAATTATACATAGGTCTCCTTTCCTTCTATGTGCAGGTCCTGACAGACCCGTGGGCTATTCCTGCGTTCTTCCAAAACTCCAAGTTTCAGGCGCTAGCCCCTTTTTTCATTAGCCCTTTCCTTCATAAGACCGTGGTCTATGACCTCATAGAAAAATATGATTTCGGGAGTGGGAAAGAGTGGTTTTAGACCAACCCCCTTTTTGCCCCACAATTCACCTCTAGCTACCATGTATTCTTTTTCTAAAACCGTGGTATAAATTGCTGCCCGCTCTAATATTTTTAACATCCAAGCAAGTTTTTGCCCTGCAATCCAACTTGTTCGTCGATCTCCAATACATTGGCGATGATCCGCGATCAATGATTGCTATCTATCATCCTTCCACACATGATCCCATATCTACATGATCTGTCAATACGTAGCTCCCTTCCAAATCAACGACTATGGTTGATTTCGACTCTCTGACCCTTGGGAGTTTCAACTCTCAACTATCTACTTTTCCCATATGGAAATCTTTTGGAGTGAAAGATATAATGACCCATGTCCTCAACAATCAAACAGTTCTTATGAACTCCGAATCTATGGCCTTCAGGAGTTCTCACGTCTCCACACACACAAATCTATAGAGTGAATTTCCCTGGAGTGATAGATATTCTACCACGCGTCCTCTCCAAATCAATGAAACTGATTCTCTTTAGGACTTCGGGACTTTGACAAGTCCACTCTTTCCAACCAAGACCAGATCAACAATCCTTTGACTTCCTCTTCTATCAACCATCAAGATCTCCTTCGGGACTTCGACACTTTCACCCTCTACTTTCCTTCGGAGTGCTCTGTTCTCGGAGTTCCAGATCTGGTGTCGTGTGTCCTCCTTCACATCGATGACTCTCATCGTTTCGAGACTTCGATGCTTCGAGATATTCCAAAACAAAAATTCTCAAAAACCTCGAAGTACGATCCTCTGAAGTTCACGCTTAGGTAACACCTGTCCAACCCAGAACAATGGCTCCCAGCTGCTTCGGCTGTTCGAGCTTCGACGATTTCAAACTTTCATCTTTTTCCTTGTCCTAAAGTGTTTTCACCTGAAACTGATGGATTTCCACCACGCGTCCTTTCAGACGATGGACGTTCCCAAATCATTTCGGCACTTCAAGACTTTAGCAATTCCACTCTCCCTTTTTCCTTGGCTCCTCCTTAGAGGTGATCTTGGTCGGTGAACTCACAGAAACATGCAATTGTGGGCACGCTCAAAGGTGGTTTGAGACAAAACTACTTTTTTTCCCACAATTCACCTTGAGCCTACACCGTCCTTACTCCAAAACTATGGTTTGGATTGAGGCCTACTCTCAACATCGTAAAGATAGAGCACTTTCTATCCACGCAATGCGAGGTGACCATCGATCTCATGATATTGACGATGCTTCTAAATGGACGACTGAGATATACCTCCAATAGTTCATATATCCCTCTCCCAGATCGATGGCTAGGGTCATTTGTCCTCCTGAGAATTTGACTCCTTCTGACTTGGAAGAGTTTTTGGATATTCAAAGGTTTCGGCCTTTGAACTTTGTCCTGCAAGTCCACCTCTTGGATCTTGTAATCTCTCTCATAAGCATTATCTCTTCTGAGATGTAGGACTTCAAATAAGTCTAACTCGTAATCACTCTTTCATTATCTCTTCTAATCTTTTCTATTTACTCAGTATCCTAAGGGTCTCGACCCTTCTATTTGATTTCAAGGGAAAACTTCGTGCCCTCTTGGCAACCTTCTGCTCAAAGCACACCTTATTGAGCATTTTCTGAAGAGTGTTCGACAACTCTATGAGTATCTTCCTCTGATACTCTTCTCACAGAACTCGATAAAGATTTCTCTCTGTGCAAACCTAAACTTGCTCGATGCCCACCTGGAAGATCCCTATAGAGTTCTCAGTGACTCTTTCTCTCTCTGAACTCAACACAAAGTTCTTCCTGTGCACTCCTTGCATTTCTGTTGATGAAGGTTCAAGGGTATCTTTCATGAGATTCTCTGATGTTAACTTACTTCTGTAAATGCACTCCTTGCAGACAATGTTCACTGCTTTCACTCAAAAAATCAAAGAAGAGAAACAATTGAAACTTATTCAATACTTCACTAGTTTATGCATTCAAACCAATCTGATTTAAGAAAATGTTCAAATTTCATTTTCTTTCTAATCTCTTCTCTGCTCTGTAATAATTTTCGGGCACTAGCCCCTTTCTCTTAGTCCCTAACCCATGCGACCATGGGTCGTGATCAAGCGCTAGATCGATAAGCTCTTACTCGGGCCTTTAGATTCGAAAGTTTTCAAAGAACCACACAACAATCTCTCGGAGTTCCAGATTACCAAACTCGTGAAGTAGGGAAGATCAACCATCCACGCCTACTCAACATCATAAGCTGACACTCAATATGGAACTCCGGGTGTTTGAGTTCCGGAACTTCGAAGCTTCGAGACTTAGGAGGATTTCACATCTACACATCCAAGCTGTTGGCGATGTCATTACATCACATAAATTAACGTTTTCCAATTACGAGGGCATGCAATAGTGGTTTGGAGTAACCCACCTTTCATCCCGCAATTCTTCTGAGGTTGACGCGTAACCCCTCGTTGAAACCTTTGTTTGGATTGCGGGACCGCCTTGGAGAATTAACTCCCGTGCAACTTGGGTCCTCACAATTACCCCGAGCTATCGATCTTGATGTATCTTGATCAACGCCAGTGTGGGTCCTCCGACCTTTAACTACGTTACGTAAACTTGACCCCACTAGCCCTACTCATACAGCAAGCGACATGGCTAAATACTAGCGGTTGACTCATGGCCCAATCAGATGGGTGTAACACGTCACGTTCCATATGGAATTTAAAACTTCTACGGGTTCAAAACCCACTGACACGTGGTCCACAACCCATGTTTCCATGTCAAACCAAGTGACATCACCATGTCTCGTCACTTCGGAGTTTCATACTTCGCCCTTCTCTTGTTTATGGTATAAGACTTCACTAAATTTGCGAAGTCTGAAGGGCTTCCAGGTTAACCCTTCTGCACCTTCCCCAGATCTGATGGTCGTAAGGGATTCCTTCCGAATAGATCCTACTACACAAAAAAAACTCTGTTACTCTATAGATTTCCAAATAAATTCACAGCTAACTGCCTCGCAACATTGCCAGATCTTACGATCGTGACAGATTTTCCTTCTCCCGAACATATCCTAAGGTCCACATTATTCTGTGGCCCAATACCACGTCTATCGTGGTTTTACAACATCGCTACTCCTCCTGAGCTTCGTAACATGACCAAGGTAATGTTTTGGCACTCAGGAAGGTTCTGAGGTTTGAAATTGGTCCTCCAGACACAATTTCCTCTCGAAACCTTGGGTCCAATGACCACTTACCTAGCCCTTCCAGTCTCTGCATTGAAACCTTGGGTCATAACTTGAGTTTTTTCTACTTCGACAACAATTCTTTCGAAACTTTTTCTTCATTTTCCACTAAAATGGCCCATCTAGGCTCAGTGTTGAAACCATGCTCCGATACCATATTGTAACATCCTTGGCCCTCCACCAGGTCGGGTAATGCTACCACGCAGAATATACACTTATATATATAATATGCATTAAATCAAATTAACACATTTTAACATAGAGTTACTGTTACCATTCAGATATAAATAGAATTAACAACAATTCATACATGCAACAGAACACATGATAACATTCTAGCATTATGCATAACATAAAATTAAGAAGATAAATTATACTTATCTTTCAACTGGAATAACACCACCAACTACGTGAATACCTTCCATGAACCTCCCAGACATAGATCACGCTGCTCACCTCTCTCAGCAGTAGGTCACCCCCAAGCTGGGACTAAGCTCCACTGGGCTAGGGATTCCTAAGTTTGGCAAGGTCAATAGGAAGACACGTAGTTTATGAGGATGGATTCTCTCCCAGGAGATACTTATTCCCATTGCTCACAGACTCTTATTTCCCACATGCCTGTCCCATCCCAGGAGTATACACCTTCACTGTAACCAGGACAATCCTTCGGCTGCCAAACCTCCCTTGCCTTGGGCTTCGGCAATAGGTCGGACCAGAATTCTCTGATCTCTGTGGTAGATACAAGACCCCTTTAAGGATTTCTCCTTTCCTCCACGCACTCTCTCACCTGGAGAGAGTTGCTCATAGGCCTAACAGCTTGCCTCTTCAACCACAACCACCTCCCTCACCTAGAGAGAGTGTTGCACACAGGCCTGACAACCTACTTCTTCAGCTCCAATCTAGCACAAGGAGGACAACAGTAAGGATCATCAAGGAAAAAATGATGGTATCCAATCACACTCAGTCAAGGGACTATGTAGCCATAACATCCCACAATTATAACACACACAACATAGAAAATTACGGTATGCTCAGGTTTCGCAAAAGACAACAACCCAAATAGTTAAGCACAAACTCGGATTTGCAGTGTGGATAAATTGGGTTCATAGGAGACATGGCTCAGTCAACGGGTTTTCCACCGGTTTTTAGGGTGCATGACAAAGAATTAATGCAGAGGTCGAATGCAGACTCAAACGATTCAGACGAAGGATGCGTTGGCTTCTCAGAAAAACATCACAATTTTTTAGTTTCAGAGATGCATGAGGGTATGCGGAGATTAGACTCCCACCACACACGATTCAAACAACGAACGAAAGAATGGAGGATGAAGCCCCATCACGGCTCAATTATTGGGTTAAATTGCATGTGCTTGGGTCGACACATGTCGCCCATGAAGTTGCATGCACTCCATCAAGTATGCATTCCCTTTTCAAGAAACTTAGGATAAAAACATACCTTTCATACCACTTTGGAATAATAATAAATTATTATTCAAGGACTTAATCCCTCAAGCTTGGCCCCTCTTCCAACCTTTCAGACCCCTCTCTCTTACCCATTATGTGGAAGTTTAGTCCCCCATCACTCTTTCTTCGTGGTCGTTCGACACAAAACGATGTTTATATATTATATTAATGATCTGCATAATTACATATACAAAATCAGTCTCCAGGCCTTTAACAACTATGCTCTCCGACCTAATCACCAAATAATCCTCCTAGCTTATTATAACTTGGCTCACCAGCCTACAAAACATGTTTACAATTTATAGATACAATTGGGGCTTGTCCTTGGGGATATTACACGTTGGGCCTCCAAAGGCCTTATTCCAAGGCGTTAGGGCCCTCTCCATTAATTCAATGATTTATTCATAATCAAATGATGCCATGTATCCTCATCACCACAAAACCCTAACCAATGCATGATGTCAAACCCTCAAAGTGTGATGTTTGGCCTCCAAAGGCGAAATGTTGGGATAGTAGGGGCATCGGTGAGGTCATACAAGGAATCTCCAAATCCTCCAAAGGATGTCATCACCATCCAGAGTGTTGGCCAATGTATCCAACTCGTGGCACTCAAGCCCCAAGGAAGCCCAAGCTAGGCCTGTTCTTCCAACTTTGTCCACAAAACATTGTCCTGCAAAGAAAATGAATATTCCCTCCAAGGATCAGAAGTCAAATGCATCATGATGAGTAAATCAAGTCAATAAAAGAGCCACCTAATCATGTGCATAAAAAATAACCTCATCAAAATAAATAAGTTCTCAAATAGCCTATGCAACTTACCAAGTTTGGCCATGGGAGGGTCGAGAAGGTGACCTATTGGGTGAATCATCCCCTACATCAAGGAGTGTTTCTTGAGTGCAACCCATTTCTAATACGCATGGAAAAGATTATATGGATGGGGGAAAGAATCTTGTGCATGGGTTTCATGACATACAAGGGATCATAGTGTCTCATTTATGGGTGCGTTTGTAGAGGGTGTGCTATGCCTTCGTTTTCAATGCATCATTTTTCCAAACCCATTCATTGTCATTAATTAATTAAGGTCCAAACACTGGGTACTGCATAGGCTGAATCGATTGGCTTGGGGGCCAGTAACAAAGTTTCACTTGAAGGGAGAAGTACACATAGTTCTATGGGGGTATAGTCTAGCTTGTAATGCACTTCATGTAAATCCATCAATCAAGTGGGACATTTATGTCATGTGTTTTCTTTTGTAGGTCTTTGATTTTTTAGGATAAGCATTTCATTTCTCTCTAGGCTTCTTTGGACGAGAATATGGGAGGTTCATAATTAGGCTCTTATATTTTTCCAGCTATCTCCCCTTTGGGCCTTCATCCCCTTCTTCCAATGAAATGAGCGAAAACTGCTTCTTCGGTCAGTAGACTCAAAAACCCAAAAGATAAGGATATGGCGAGACAAAGTGTGGAATGTGACAGGTATAGTTAGAAATTGCACGATGACTCATCAAGGGGACCTTCCATTAGAAAACCAGTCCTTAAGGTTGACCACTTACTAGGGAACAATGTCAACCACCAAGGTGAAATAGGGAAAAGAGCACAATGTCCAAGTAGATGTTACATAATCAAACCAGTTTTAAATGCAACAAACACAAATGCCTCAAATATTGAAATGACACTCACCATAATAATTGGCTTGTACCTCATGGAGAAAGATCCAATGTCCTCTCGAAGGAAGATGGTGTGGTGCATACCCTCATGATGAGCCTAGAACTGAGGCGGTGAAGCAGGCCTCTATCTATGCATGTGGAAATTGTTTCTCAAGTTCTCTCTCAGTACTCCATGTCTTCAACCTAAGGCCCTCGAGACATCATCTCCTTAGTTATCTCTAAGAGTTGGGGATAACAAATTCTATAAAATATTGTATTTATATTTTATTGGAAAATAACTATTTTGATTTGTGATTCCTTCCTAAATTGTATTTAACTTGCTAAATATAGAAATTAATGAAAATTTCCCTGAAATTTACCTCGAACAACATAGAATTTTCCAGACAACTTCTCAAAACAATATGTAATCTCTAAACTAAATTTGAGGGTCATAATTCATAAAGCACAACATAACATTTTCTAACATAGCATTTTCTAGACAACTTCTAAAAAAAATATGTAATCTCAAATTTGAGGGTCATAATCCATAAACAATTTTATGGGAAATGTACACATGAAATTCATCTTTCCTCCGTGGAACTTATTTCAATAGGTTACATTTAATGGCTATTTATGTTAAATTATTTTGAATGAAGATCACAAGAGAGAGATAAGAAAATGAGTGTGTTTTCCCTATATTTAGAGTGTGAACCTAATATATTGAAGAGTAATTAATGTATAAATAAATAAATCTAAACATTATCATAATATAAAACTTTGGTGTTAGATCTATCAACAAATGGGACATATACAATATAGTTTCACATGTATGAGCTCATCCACCGAGGAAAAAAGAATCCAAGCCAAAAACAAAAATATTCCAATCCACTGAGCATCTTATTTCAATTGATGAC
>ML806500.1:110939-123664 GCA_009831015.1 Picea engelmannii | reverse complement strand
CTTCAAGTTCTTCATCTTGTACTACAACATCATTTCTTCTACTACTTGGTGCTTTGTGCATAAAGTTAGGGGGGAAATCTAACTTTATAATTACAAACAATCATGAAAAATTAGTGCATGTATAAAACAATATAAAAGTTTGAGAATACAATAAATATTAAAACCAATAATGAATGTATATATATCTAATTACAATGGGATGATATTCATTTGATCCCCCGTCCATGTGCCCATATTTTCTACAATGTTTTTTAGTTGTTGTTATTAAAACTCTTTCAGAACGTCTAGTACAACAATTTTTGCAAGGGAAATAACATTTACCATCACACTTTTCACCCTCTTTAATTATTTTCCCAACTCTTATGTTTTCTGACATTCTTCCCCATAGACATATACTGAAGAAATACTGGGTTTTTTTTGCCAAGAAGATCGTCTTATACCCCTTTTGAAGTGTCATTATTATAGAAAACTTGTCGCAACATCTGTAAAATGCAACATATTTATAGATTTTATAACGTCGCAATTTCGAAGATAGTTGACCAAGTCAAAGTTGATCGTTGGGATGGGAAAACCTAGTTTCCATAATGTCACAAGTGTGAGGAATATTTTACCAATGTTGCAAGAGAGACGAAAATCCAATGGCGTCGCAATAGCAACGTCTTCCTACCTTTGTCGCAATAGTGACATGTGTTTGTATTATGTCACAAGAGCGACGTTATCGAGCAATATGGAGAAAAAAAAATTAAATTTCCTCTATTTTTCAACAGTATGGCCAATTTTGTCCATAACGTCGCAAATAGAACGTCAAATTTTTTCCAATATGTACTAATGACTTGGCTTGCTATTTCGCAACTTGGTAACTAGGGCATGGGTTATTTTCCTCACTCTAATCTCGAAATTCGTTAAGTGTTGAATAATTATATGCTTTCCACCTTTTATAGACCATGTCGTGTTTACTTTCCACTTTTTGCATGCATTTGCGCCGACTCCACTTTTTACTGTGTGCAGTCTTCTGATGTCTGTCATGGTAATTTTTGTGCCTAACTTTTCCTAGTGTTTTTGTATTTTCCTTCTTTTCTATTTTTGTATTTATTTTTCCCTCTTTCTCTCCTTTTTATATCTTTTTGTCATTTTTCTATCCTAGCTTCTACTATATTATACTATGTACATGTCCTTCTTACTACACTATAGCTTTTAAGTGTTAGGAGGTCGATTGTCCCTATACAGTTTCAGTCGACTACCATTGATCATTCCCTTGAGTTTTATTCCTTCTAGATCCTTTAGTTGTACAGATCCCCCATCTGTGATAGTCTTTACTTCATAGGGCCCTAGCCAATGCATTCTAAACTTACCAAGATGTTTAAAACATTTACTGTCATAGAGAAAGACTAGATATCCTTCCTTGAAACTCTTCCTCTTCATATGTCTATCATGCCAAGATTTGTCTCTTGCTTTCTATACTTCTTAATGAAATCCTGCCAGAATATTATCCTCTTCCATATCCATTAGTTTATTTATCCTTTCCTTTACTGCACCTCTTTATGTCATGTTGGTAATTGATGCTACGCACAGACTGGGTACCAGAAATTATAATGGTATTAATTATTCCTACCCATACACCAATATGAATGGTGTCTATCATGTCAACTTCTTGCATGTAGTCCTTTATTCCCATAGTACTAATGGTATTTTCAAATCCCAATCATCCATGTTGACATTGCAGATCTTTGTCAAATCATTCTCTAAGATCTTATTGAAGGCTTCTACTGTTCCATTTGCCTGAGGATGGTATGGTGTACTCTTCGGGTGATAGACTTCAAACTCCTTAGTCATAGCCATGATAGTTTTGTTGATGAAGTGAGTACCTTGGTCACACATCAAAATTCTTGGACATCCAAATCTGGTGATCACTTGCTCAAATAGGAAGTGTGTTGTTGTATGTGCGTTGCAGTCTTTGACTGGTGTTGCTTCTACCCATCTTGTTAAGTATTATGCCACAGTAACAATGTATCTTTCTCCTGACCTTTTTTTGGATGGATAGATTGGCCCAACAAAGTCTATTTCCCATTATGCAAATACCTTCAAATTTACTTGTGGTCTCAGGGGCATCTCATCCCTTATGTTAGGTTTACCAACCCTCTGACAGACATCACATTTCTAGAAATATTTCTTGGTATATCTGTAAATTGTTGGACACTATAGTCCTACGCGTAGTACCTTCTACACAGTATCTTTTCCTGCATAATTTCCTATAGCTATTCTCTCATGAGCTTCTACCAAAATTCTAGGCCTTTTATGCTCTAGTACACACCTTCTTAAAATGTTGTCTGTGCCCATTTTATTTAAGTGTCTTGCAATCAATTGGTAGTCTGCAGCTTTAACGACCAAATTTTTCTTTTTAGCAGTGCTAAATTCTTGTGGCGCAATCCCTATACTCAAATATTCAATAATATCAGCAAAATATTCATAAACTATTTGCATTGAAAACAACTATGCATCAAGGAAGTTGTCTTCCAAGTTGGTAGGTTCCTCTCCATTAGTGAACCTTGATAGATTATCAGGTCCTGCATTCATCTTCCTTGGTTTGACTATTAATTCAAAATCAAATTCTTGAAATAACAACAACCATCTACATATCCTCCCTCCCAACACTGGCTTGTTGACTAAACATTTTAGGGCAGAATGATCTGTGAACATATTAAAGTGTTTTCACAGCAAATAGTGCCTGAAATTTTGAAGTGCATATACCATGGAAAGGCCTTCTCTTTCTGTGGTGTTGTAACTATTCTCTAATTCTGACAATATTATGCTTGAAAATGCTATAGGGTGGTCCAAATACCTTACTCATGATTGCACCAGAATTGCTCCAAGTGCTATGGATGATGCATCTACATGCACATGAAATGTCTTTTCCTGGTCTGGGAATACTAGGATAGGTGTTGTGACCATATTTTCTTTTAAGGTTTCCAAACCTTGTTGACAGTATTCATTCCACTAAAATATGGTATCCTTCTTCAACAGTTTTTCCATTGGCGTAGTAATCTGCACATAACCCTTTATGAATTTCTTGTAATAGCTTGTATGTCCCAGTGTTGCTCTCAATTGTTGCACTAATTTTGGTGGTGATAAATTGACAATGACTGCAATCTTAGCAAGATCTACTAGAAAGCCTTGTTTACAGACTATATGTCCCAATAATATTCCAAAAGGTGTCCCAAAGATGCATTTATTTATATTCAATGATATATGACACTACCTGCATCTTTCCAACATTAGCCTTAATACTTCTACATGATATTTTAACAGACTATATACAGTCCAGTCATCCAGATAGACTTCTAAAAATTGATGTATGAATTCCTTAAAAGCAACTATGACTACTCTTGAAAATATGGTTGGCGCATTCTTCATCCCAAATGGAATGACTATGTACTGGTAGGATCCCCATTCTATAGAAAAAGTATTTTTATACCTATCTTCTGGAGCTATCTTGATCTGATGGTAACCTAAGAATCCATCTGTAAATGAGTATGCTTCTTGGCCTCCCACATTCTCTAGTACCTCATCTGTGAAAGGGGTATGAAAAGGATCATGTTGGCAAGCATCATTCAGTTTCATCAGGTCTACACAAATCCTTATCCCCCCTTGTTTATTTTCTCGCACTACCATTGGACTTACCCATTCAGATTCCTCTACTAGTTCTATGATACCAGCTTCCAGCATCCTGACAATTTATGCTTTAACCTTCTGCTTATATATTGGATTCAGTCTCTAAGTCTTCGGTCTGATAGGTCTTGCCCATGTTTGAGAGGCATCTTCATCTCTCCTAGTTCTCCTATTATTCCTTTCATCTCTGTAAAGGTTGTGGGGAACATGTAATTGTATTTGTGCAGTAACTCTATTATTATTTCCATTGTTTGTTCATCCCAATAGTCTCCAATACTAGCCATTTTAGGATTATCAGTTGTCCCAATGTTAACTTTATTCATCTTGATTGGTGCAGAAAATACTTCTAATTTCAAATATGGACCTTCCACCTCTCTTTATCCTTCAATTTATGTAATATGAATATTGTGTGGGTCATATTCATTTGGTGCTTCTTCTTCCACATGATAGCATGACAATAGTTCTTTGACTATTTGCATGTTCTATTGTTGATATTATGTTATGAGTTCAGCCTCTGGTTCATCAATAAATATCACCCCTCTTATATGTTTTAGTGTTGAATCAATGTTGGGGTTCTCATGCTCAAATGAGAAGGTCAATATAAAATTAAGTTGTAATGTTTTCCATTATGTGGTGCCTCTGTGCAGTTCCTGGTCTACATACCAGTTTTCTGGAATTCCTTCCAATGTATGGATGAAGTGATGAGGAAATTCCTCTGGTGGTGTCATCCTCCATTGTGTCTTTCACTTATCAAAATGTTTTATTGGTGTCCCCTGTCCATCATATCTATGTATTTTATTTCTCCCCTGCTCTGTGCCGAATCTAATGCGCAGTAGTCGCTTACATTGGTACCAGTCCTTAACTGTTTCTTTGTGTGCACCCCACCATCTTGCAGGTGTTTCCTTGAGTGCAATGTCCAGAGCTAAGAACCTTTGATTCTCTAACACGTTGTCTTTGTATATTGTTAGGAGTTCCTCTAATTCATTTATGCCATGAAAACTAGGAGGTTGTCTTATCTCGGTACCCACCCATCGTACTGCGTGGTCAATTCTTACGCACCTTCTTGTGGAAACTTCGTGCAATCTCTGTTTCCAATTCTCCAAACCTATATCTGAGTCAGAAGCACATGATGTGATGCTCCTCTAGCTGAGTATCCCATCTACAGTTGGGTTAACATAATCTTCTTTATGCGCGGTGGTCATGTATAACTGGTTTATTTCCTCCATATCTAAGCAAGTGGGCTTTACAGACCTTTCTCCTTTTGATGGATATAATGGTGCAATGACTCTGTATTCTCCTAATTCAAATTTCATCTTCCTTGTCTTCAAGTTGATTGTGGCTTGGTTATCAAATGACCAATCCAAGCCAAACAATGTTGGGTAAGGTGTTGTGTCATCCACTATTTCTATCACTTCAAAGTCTTCCTTAGTGCGCACTCCATCCAGATCTATTGTCACACCCTTAATCCTTCCAATTGGTAGAATTATGTGTTTATTTGCTAACTTCAACTGGGCAGGTGAATATCCTAGTGTGGGCTATCCCATACACTTCCATGTCTTCTTGGGTAACACATTTACCTCAGATCCTAAATCCAATATAATATCCCCCATATTGAAATCTCCAATGTTGGAATTCACTCTGAATTACTGCTTGTCTGCCTTCTTGTATGGAGTTGATTGACTATTTTCTGCTCTAAATTCCCCTCTACCTCTGTGTTACATATTTCTAACATATTTTTCAAAATTTTAATAGATGATGGATCAATCAGTAGTTTAACACAGGATTGCAGAAAAGTGTTTATGGTACTTACTTTCCCTAGAGGTTGTGCTTCATTGGTGTGGTCCATTTATGAAGGCATCCCATACATTGGTACGTTCTGAGTATGCTCCATAGATGATTTAGAGAAAAAAAAATTGTTTGAGGAACTCCTGTCTAGCCTTCTTGAATGTCTCCTTTTCTTTTTGCACATCAAACTGCTTCTGTGTTTCAGTATTATTCTTCACCTATTGGTGTGGTGTTGGATCTTGTCTCACTACGTCATTTCATGTCTTAGCACCTCCTCATGTGACTATGTTGATATTTCTTCCATCATCCCTTGCCTCTGTAGAGATCCATTGAACATTTTGGTTTTTCTAGTTCAACTTTTCTTGAATTTTTTCCAAAAGTGTTTGTCATTCTTTTGTATCATGGTCTATTGCGCGAAAGTACATACATGTTGCAGGTGGAAGTGGGCATTCCCTTGCATAATGTCTTGGTTTTTGGTAGTTGCGTCACACTACGGGACCTCTACCTCTTCCAAATCCTCCTTTACCTCATCCTCTACCTTTGTATCCAGTTCGATCTCCTCGTGGTGTGTTGTACTAAGGCACCTAATTATATTGCGCGAGGTTATATTGTGTATGTGTGTTATTATATTATGGTTGCAAGGTGTTATATTGCTGGTATGCAATTTTTTATGGAGGTGGTACCAGGTTAAACTGAGGTGCAACTTCCCTGTCATCATTTCTTCCTGCACCCTATGAGTGTCTAAAGTTCTTTCCATCATGAGGTCCATTGTCCCACAGTCTTTATCATCATGACCCACTGATTTGAAAAAATTGTAGTATGAATTCTTGGGTGTTGTATGATACTTCTGCATCATGGGACAATGATATGGATCATGCCCATGTGTATTATAGATATCGCACCATGGTTCTCCTTTTGGCAAAGGGTTTGGTACTCTTGTTTCCATGTATTGCGTGAACGTTGGGCATTCATTATTGTGGTGTCCTTCTGTCCTGCATGTGGTACACCAAACAACTTCTCTTTTCTCTTTCCCCTTATTCTGGTTCAATTGGAATGTAAGGTTCTTCATATCCTCCTTCATCTCCTCTATTTTTAGATCTATCTTCTGATATTGGTTCTCTTCTAGATGTAAGGCTACTTGCAGAGCCTCTGCCTAAGTTTGGAACTTATGTTATCTCAAGGGGTATTTTAAATGTGGTAACAATGAGTTCACAAAGAGATGTCTATGTTGCATATCAGTCATGACATACTTCAACTTACCCTTCAACCGTTTGAACCTGTGATCAATCGCCCAAATAGAATCACCTAGTTTTTGTCTAACTTCAATCATCTCATTCATGTTTTGATCTTCTGAACTAGGCTTCTGAAATTCATTCATCAGTAGCTTCTTGACATCTACAATCGTCCTTGTTGTTCCTAGTGGATTGTTTACAGCTAAGCTCATATACCAGTCCAGAGCATGATATCTTATCATGATATCTAAATGCGCAAGTTTTGTATCCTCATCCATGATCTGTTTTGTTTCCTAGATCTTCTAATAGATGAAAAAATTATTTTCAGGGTCCTTTGGTGCATCTCCCCTAAATTATGGTAATCTGATGGTGGGATCGTGTCCTACCATATTGAACTATGATGAACTACTACCTTCGTGCAGTGTAGATACTTGACTACAACTTCCTGAACTGGCTCCTCCAGTTGTTTCTCCTTGATTGGATGTACTTCCTACTGGCTTTCTTCCACTAAAATTTGGTTGTCTAAATGGTGGTGTTATTTCTAGTGTATTAGTCGCACATGGGGTTATGGGTTCCACACTGACACTGAGATGGATAGGAGTTCTACATTTTGTTCCTTCCCTTGTACCTCTTTTATTCCTTTCATATGTTGCATGTAGGATTTCTTCAATCTGATCCACAGCCCGGATATCCTCTACCTCTTCCTCATCACTTGCCAAGCCCTCTCTATCTGTTGTGGCTCTCTTCTTATTATTCATCTTATATTGGTAGGGTACTTCACTGCACGTGTTTCCAATTGTTTCCATGATCTTCTTGATCTAATATTCCTCCATCATGATTGGGTCCATGGCCTCCTCCTTCTTTCCCATATCCATCTCTTCCTCCATCTCTCTACCTCTTTTCAATGCTTCCCCCCTTCCCCCATGCACACAGGGAAGTTTAGTTCTTTGATTCCATAGTCATCACACCGTTGTTATACAGTAAAATCTTGATTGAAGTATACATCGATCTGATATAACTACCTCAAGGTCCTTCTAGAACCTCTTGCTATGTTTCATTGTAAGACTTCACAGTATCTACTGCAAATTTTGTGATAAACCCTACAACAATATTGTCTAACCAGAAATATATTGTACGCATGAATTTGTTCTTAACTTGTTGGAACTGTGTGATCTCCATAGGAATCCACTCAATATGTCTGATTCGATTTGTAGGGTGGTTTTCTTTCATCCTCAATAGCCACTCCTGCAATACATGCCAGAATTCACATAAAAATACCTCATGTAGGTCGCTAAACACGTACTTGTTTAGATATTTGCACGATGTTAACTTAGGGTTTCTATTATATTTCGACACAGACTCAAGCTCCTTTTTTTTTAACCATCTTTCGATCTTCGCCTTCATTGGATTCCATGGTCTGAACATTCCCTTTTTATACCTTCATTCTCCATATGCTTCTTCTATGGATCCCATTCACTCAATCCCATGCAGTTCCAGCTGTTAACACTATGTAATTCCCAGAGGTTGTCGAAGGGTAGAAGAAATTGACAGAGGTAACTATCAAAACCACTTTTGAAATTGGGATCTAGCCCTGCTAGTTTCAGAGAGGGATCTCTCTGTAAGATTTGGATTTGTTTAATTTTTAAATGTTAGGCTAGTTATGATAGTCTGAATTTGTTTGCTTGTTTGTAAAAGTTGGCTGAAAGAATGCATTAAATTTCCATTGGGCTATGGGGTCTATATTAAAGATGAGGATCAAATTCATCTTTTTATGAGGTTTTCTTCATAGGGAAAGATAGTAAAATTGTTGGATCTATTGAGATTAAACAAGGTGAATAAGATAGAAAAGGTGTGAGAGTCCACTAAGTAAAGGAGCAGCTAAGAATTCCCTTACTTAATTTCAGATGAAAAACATATAGACCATAAAAAGACCAGAGACAGAGTATGCAAGATAAGTTATGTTATATTGATTTCCTTTTAATGATTAGAATCTAAAATACACAAATGATCACAGAGAATAATAAAACATTTAACAAAGAAAGAGAGACATCACCAACAACTTGACACAAGAATCCTATAAATAGGCATGTTTTATTACTGGTCGATCCTTTGAAAAATTTACACAATAGCTCCTGGGTGAAAAAATCAACCCTCAATACTTTGAAGGAAGAAGTATTTATACAATAATTTACATCTGATACTACCATAAATGACTAGGATATTATAGAGGAAAAATCTAACTAATTAGATCTCATATTACAAAATATAGGAATTATGTTGATATATTCAGATCCTTGGTGTTGATTCTCTGGGAGTAGTTGATGACTCGTCACTTTGACTTGACTGTCTACTCCATGCTGACTCAAAATTCCAAATCACCTTTACTCAAGTAAAGAACATAAATATTTCCATCTCTTTTTACTAGGGATGGAAACTTTGAGTAAATTTTTGTATATCTCGTCCATCTCAGTATACTTGGAAAAAGTGGGCTTGGTTATAAAAATATGTTTTATCTCATGCTAGATGCTCAGATCCAACTGTAACGTCTCTAGGAAAGATTTTCCAGTAATGATTCCCTGTATACCTGCAAACTTGGAACCATCCTTTGCCACTGCACTGATCTTCTGTTTGTAGTCTGATAGAGTGATTAGCTTGTCATTGAGTACTAGCAGTCCAGGGAGACCCTTCTTGTGTAGCACTTCAATCTTGCTGAAAAATATCTGAACTCCAATGTCCATCACCTAAGCCTTTTCCTCTAGATGTAGCATCAATCCTTTCTTGCTCAAGACCTTCTTGACCTCAAGGATGGTCTTTTTCCTGTCTACTATATCCATTGCTTCTAATTCCTGCTTGTTTTTGGAGTTTAGGAACCAGATGAACTCAGTGGCCTCTGTAGGTCTTTCTACTAGATCTTCTCTTATTTTCCCAATTGCTTCTTTGGCCTTCTATACTAGTCCATGTTGTTCAAATATGATCTGTATGAATGGCCATATTTCTTCCAAAGACTTGTTGATACTCATCTAGATGTTTTCCTTGGCCTTGGATAATGTCTTTTCCATGACAATCTCCTTCTATAGTTGTTGTAGTTGTTGACTAAGTCTCTGAGCCTTATACATTTTTGCATGATAATTGGACTGGAACATAGACTTCGGGTCTTGGAGGTTTTTAACTTATTCTTGCAACTTTCTGATCTCCTCCCCTTGAAGGGACATGTCTTCCATAGACTTCACAAGCTTCTCAGAAGCATCAAGAACTTGCACTGGGATGGCTGATGGAATTTTTTTTGTTGTAGATGTTTATGTTGTCCTAACTCCTGTCAGAGGGACTACCTCCAGTGGAATGATAGCCATCTGCACACTCTGTTCTTTCTCTTTCATCATTTTTTCCAACTCTGCCTCCATCTCTCTTATCTGGGCATTTTGTTCCATGATCAGCTTCAGCATCTCCTCTTTGTGGCCTTCAATTTCAACCACCTCCTTTGCTTGTTAATCTTTAGTGGCTGGAAGTTTCAGTTGCTTTTTCAAGGATGCTATATCAACATTTTTCTTCTTCAAAAATTCTTCAGTTTCCTTGACATTCAATGGGTCATACCCAATATTTAGCACCAACTCTTATAGTGATTTGATCTTATTGTCCTTGGACAAAGAGGAGATTTTCTCCAGTTTCAATTGAGACTGGATGTTATTCAGGGACACCTGCAATTTTGAAGCAGTCAATGAGGTGTTTTTTAGAGTGGAGAATATCATCTCCCATGTTTTCTTGTGCATGTCCATTTGGTCCACTTGATGCACCTCCTTCACATCAAACTCAAAAGAAGTCTTATTGTAATCAGAAGTTGTTTTGGGATGAGGGACTTGTGCTTGCAGGAATGCCATTTGCATTCTTCCTTTATCTTTCTTAAATGTTGACAGTAGTCTATGTTGGGAAGTGGATGTCTGCTTCCAGAATTGGGCATATGTGTTGTTATTTAGGAGTTCATTCCTCTGCTTGATCTGTTTGTATTTTTCAAAGTTATTTGACCCTATTTGCTCATGAGAGGACTCGACTAAAAAAGTAGTGTCTGTTTGTTTTTTAGATGAATATGTGGACACTATGAATTGACTGCCTGAACATTTTGATGAGTGTGGTCCCTCCATGACTATGGTGGACTGCATTTCTCCTTCTTTGAGCAGGTCTCGTGTGTGACTAGTTTTAGCCCTCTTTTTGTAGACTTGGAAGTCTGCAGTTGACACCTCTGTGACTGAATGGGAAACCTCTTTCCTTTCTCTCTTTTTTGTTTGTATTTGAGGTGTGTTGGTATGTGAAGCAATGACATGGGGAGGTTGTTCTTTTGTTTCCATCAGTGCGTTCTCTTTCCAATATGTCTTATTCATATGCTTTTTTACCTCTGGCTAGTGTACATGAGCATAAGGAGTTATCTTTTGTTTGAACCTGTTCTCTAGGATGACACCAAATGGGTCATAATTCCATGTGAAACTTTGAGTGAAGTTCATATGTTGTAAGAGGTTGTCTCCCTCTTCTCCTGCAACTCTACTGTTGCATATGAAAGAACCAATTTGGGTCTTGATTTTGAGTTGTTGTTTCTTCTTGACTGGTATAAAATGGATGTCATCATAGTTTATCATCTTTCTGATATATTCCAATGAAAAGATCCTTACAGGGAGATATTTTGGTAGTCTATATGGAGGCAATTCACATCCATATACTCTTATTTCAATGTGGTTCTGGTACAGATACCAATCTCTTGTTTTGGCCAAATCAGAGAGGTGAAGAATTCTTTGGACTTCTTCATTGATTCTTGGCTTTGTTCTACTGTTGAGCATGCAAACCATTGGATGATAAAATTGATCAATGAAATCCTTGAAGCTGAACTCAGTTGAATTTTTCCTCACTAGTGAGGTCCATGAAGTCACTGATTGAGGGTTTCCTTCATGATCCAATTTCTGAAGAGAAAATGAAAATATGTCTGATTGAAAGAACAAGAATAGGTACACCATCACAGAGGAATATCTGAACATTCCTTCTGTTGAAAATTTGAAAAAATGCACATGTATGATGTTAGCCAAAAATTGATTGAATTCAAATTGGATTATGGTCTTTTCTTTAGTGGAGGAAATGGACAGAAAACCTAAGATAGGTTCATCTACCCATTCATCTGAAAAATACCCTAATAGGTAACAGAGGGTAGAAATAATATGGTTTTCCCTGGCAAAGAAGATTGAAGATGGATAGGGAGGTTTTTTCTTAGGCAACTGAGCATCTTCTGGTAGAAATATTTCGAAAATATGGGCTCTTTGGGGGGAGGAGAGTTTCTGGTAGAGGTCATTCAGGGCTTTGACAGAGAAAGGGATTGTAGAGTCAATTCTTGGGATCTGTAACATCTGATTGATGGCTTCGAGGGTAATGGTGAACATGGTTTCACCAGAAGAGGAAATGATGGCCCTTTGGCCGGGAAAATAATGGGCTTGACATTTCAGGGCAAATTCCAGGAAGTGGAAGGTCTGGGGGAACATGTACAAGGGAAAATTGGACTCCCAGAGTCCAATCTCGTTACTCTGATCCAGAAAAATATTCTTTAGCTAGAAGTTTAATTCGAAGAATTCGAATTAACACTTCAGCTCTGTAATTTTGTAGTCTTTATCTGCCAAGGGAATATGATCCAGGTCGACAGGAGGGGGAAGAAATGGATTTTCAGATGTCTAAGCGGATTTATCTTTGGGAGCCATGACTAACAGAGTTTTGAAGGTGAATAAATGGAAGACTGTAATTACCAAGGTTAACTTCAATTGTTGATAGTGAACTTTGGTGGAAGTTGGCTCGAAGTCTCGATTTGGCATGGTGTCGGCAATGTCTGGATCTGCAAATAGCGTCACAATTTCGAAGAAACGAGGTTAAACAGTGCACGGAGGTGTCCGTTATGGAACGGGGTGATGACTAGGCGAATAACGGTCATGGGGAGGGCATTGATTGGCCAACGAGTATGTGGGGTATAGTGTGACAGGTGATAGTGGGGTATGGTGGTAGAGTGAGGTGGGTGGTATT
>ML806500.1:93550-105105 GCA_009831015.1 Picea engelmannii | reverse complement strand
TGCTCTTGAAATGCACACATGAATAATCCATCATATGTGAGAAAGAAGCCAACCCCTTCTGTGGCATCATCTCAAAATATAAAATTTCCCTTAGGTCAATATCTACCAAAATATGGGAAATAGACATGATGCCCATCTACCAAAACCTCATATCCGCTTCGATCAAATTGCCTAGTGCATTCCCAACTGCCTTGAATAGCTCTATCGACTAGAAATCCATTGGGAGACTTGGACATTTTACCCATACATGAATAATATCAATTTTTTCAGATTGGGAATTAAAAAAGGGGTCCCATTATTTTAGCACAATAGGTATAGAGCTCCACTTTCAATGTTGGGACTGGATCTTCCACAGGTCATGAGGAGGCTTGAACTAGAACACCAACCAACCTCTCGATAGAAATAAATATTTCGGAATATATCCCAACAAATGATCCCATTCACTTTATAACCACCCTTTTAGATAAACCTCATTAACATTTCTACCATGAAAATGGGCAACTAGGCTTTGAGCAACCATATCAACCACCTCATTCATATTTATGTCTTCTCCAAGAACTAATTGGACTAGAGTACTCTTCTACTTGATACACTTGTTTTCCTTTTTTTCCCACGATCCTTATTGTCACCTTCCAATATACCTAGTTTACATTTATCACTAACATATCCATCATCCAATGAGATCATTCCATCTTTAGTTATCAAGGCTAAATCACCCTTATCCCCTACTCCCTTATCATACTCTCTTAGGCTCTATTTCACCTTTACCACCTTTGAAGGGACCAAAACCTCCTTAGGGTTATCCTATGCTATCTCACTACCAGTCTTCAAAGCCAAATATTTTTCCACAAAGTCCTCACCTTCAATGGATCCTACACACCTATTCCAAGCTTCTCCAAAAATTGAGTCTTTACGGTGTCCAGGACCATTGAAAAAACCAAAAAATAAATTTCCAATATGTAAACTCACCTCTTGATTTGATTTCAGGTCACCATACTGAAAATTCCAAGATTGTGACTATGTAGCCAAAAACTAGTTAGGCTCTTGCAAGTTTTTATGACCCTCATCTACATCATCAGGGTGACCCAATCTAGAATATAAAGCATTACCAATAGTCCCAACATGTGTATCAAACAATTTTTTCTAGGTAGGGTGAGTAGTTTCCACAATCAATTGAACGTCATCATTGCAGAGCATCCCCACACTTGGCTTAATAACCAAATTAATTTTCTCCTCCCATACGTCCCCTTGCCTAACAACTAAATGACACCTAGAGTTAATCTCTCTGCATGTAACTAATACCTATGACTTGGTAGCTGAGGAACCCACGACACCACCATCACCCAATGGTTTTGAAATAATATTCACACATCCTAGCCCTTGATTTGTAAAAACGTTTGAACTCGACTTTCCCCTAGGATTTACCCTTGAATCTTGAAGCTTAGTGTAACAACGTCTCTCTTCCAACCCTGGTTTCCATTCTCCTAAATTAAGATGACACACTTTGAGAGGGGAAACAAATATTTGGCTCTTTCTCAAAGAGTCCTCTATAAATAATTATTCATAATTACTTATTAAATAATTTACATTAGTTTTTAATTAGAACAATAATTACATTATGTAAAATTATAATTTTGATTTAGTGATTGTTCATTATTTATAGCCAATATAATGGTGTTAATGATATTACAAAGTGTATTGAAAGTGCAGTACAATAAAAATTCAATACTTATTGTAGCCCAAAGAGTTTACCCAATCAATTGTCACCAATGTTGTTGAGCATTTAGCTAATTCCATGCTAGCATGTGTCGATTCACATGCCCTTGGGTTATGTGTAATATCTACCTAACGATTTTACTAGGGTGCCATCTATGAATGAGGAAAATCATCTCCTAGGTTTCTTTCAGAGCTTTTCTTGGAAAAAAAAAAAGGTCAATTCTAACTATGAATGATTACAACTGGAAAATTACATTTAATGTGAATTTAATAACAAACATTTAGATTAGCAATAAAATTTCTATAATATCAATTGAACATTGATAATGTAAGGAAAACATGCACAACAACATCAAATTCCATTAAGCAACCATATATATAACAAGAAATAGATATAATATCAAATAACCATATTAATAGGTAAAATATGCAAGCTCTCATATATAGATGAATTTTAGCAAAAATGCAATATACATATCCATCAACCTTGATTTCCACTAGAACTAGTGCTAGGTACAATAGCACTAAAATCAATAGGGTGAACACCAAGGACAAGTCCCACAAAATCAACAACAATAGGGTGATCATAAAGGCCAAGGCCCTTAGTAGCCAACAACAATAAGGTGAAAATTAACACCCTCAATATCAACAACAACAAGGTGAATGTCAAGGCTAGTGCCCTTGGTGTCAACAAGAAGAAGGTAAGCATTAGGGTCAATTCCCTCAATAAAACCAACAATGAGAAAAACAATGAGATTAAAAAGAGGAGCATGAGCAACATCAATAGCACCATGATCAACATCATGAGTAATAGCATCAAAAGTACTAGTGGGAGCATCAAGAGCACGAATAGGAGCATTAGGAGCAACATCTATAGCATCAACATGAGAAACTATGTCACATCACTCATCATAGGCAATTCTCAATGCACCAAGTACCCCAAGTATTTGAGAAAATAACTATGTCGTGTCTCAATGTAGGTTCCTAAAGATATGTTGATGCCCTTGTTGTCAAATGACTTCCTTAATCCTATTGGTATGACACCAAATCCAAACAACACATCGCAAAGATCATTACAACCTCAAAACTATATCATGCAAGAAGGCCTAATTGATGTCACCTAGATCTATGCTAATGTGTTGGTGCATCATCATCAACATCAACCTCATGGACATCCTCCCATGACATAAACACACCACACCCAACAGATCATCTATTTACAAAGTAATCAACAATCAATTAAACAATTTACACAATCTAATAAGTACAAATACACATTAAATATGATAGAAATTAATTTAACTTAACTAAAATGATCATGGTTATATTTACCCCTCTCATATGCTAGATCATCTAAGGAATGGGAGGTTGTCCACCCCCTTAGTACATAAACATAATTGTGGAATGGTATAGGATGGAGAACTACAAATTGGCTAGGACATTGATAAAGCATAGTGTATGCCTATCAAAAAGTCTAATTCATAAAACTATCATTATTATGAAAACAAAATAAATATTATTTATCAAATTCAATTGAGATTCTGGTTATGTTTTGATTTACACCAAGCTAAGCTACATATACATAAGCAATGTAAGTAATTAATAGGTTTATTGTGAATTGTGGTGGACAACATATCACAACCAATAATCAACTCTGTTTTTTTAATAGTTTACATCGAAAATGTGGACAACATAAGATCAATTATTCATTATTGATAAATTGCTACATATACATAAGCAATGTAAGTAATTAATAGGTTTATTGTGAATTGTGGTGGACAACATATCACAACCAACAATCAACTCTGTTTTTTTAATAGTTTACATCGAAAATGTGGACAACATAAGATCAATTGTTTTTTTAATAGTTTACATCGAAAATGTGGACAACATAAGATCAATTATTCATTATTGATAAGTTGGTTGATGGTTGATATAAGATGAATTATTCATTATTGATGGGTTGGTTGATTGTTGATATAACATTGGAATTTCTTAATTTTCTATTACATATTGGGTAGTTTTTCCTAACTAATAAAACATTCTTACATATGAATACTTACCTACCAAATATAATAATAAGTTTATCTCGTGACAGCATAGAAGTAGTGTAACCCGCACGTCTAGAATTGGGATTTGTAAACATGTTATTACTTGTCACGCACAGAATGATATATAAGTGGATAATTTCAACAACCATGAATCCTCCATTAATATTTATTTTTTTTATCATTCTCTCCATTACCGAAAGCATATTTTCCTACCATTCTCTCCATTATTAAAAGCTCCGAGCCATTAGTTCCTTCATGTTACATGTGGAGTTATGTGAGCCACACGGGAGTGAGTTAATTTTGTATAATAAAGATTTTGTTTCATTATATATATATATATATATATATATATATATATATATATATATATATATAATTAAAATTGATATTATAATAATTTAATTTTAAGGTTATGGTTAAATTAGACACCAAATTGGTATTGGTATATGAGAATTCTTTGTTTGTGAGATAAGGGACTTTCTATGGAGGTGTACATATCCTACTCTTCTGGATTTGAACCTATAACATCCTAAGAGGAAACACATGTTCTTAACACATGTTCAAATATATTTACTGTAATTAGAATGTGCAATGCTAACATTTAATATTTACAATTCCATCAATCCAAAATAATTATTGTCAAATTTCAAACCAAAATTCTTTATTTCCCTTTCCATAATTTTAAGTAGTTGAAAAAAATCAATTCATAGTGATAATGATGATGGTTAACATTCACTAAGACCAAATTTGGTCTATTGGACTTTAAGGTAAGTGATTATTTCTTAGAATTATATTTCTATGCTCGAAAAACATTAAGAGAAGTCTCCCAAGAACACCATAGTTTTGATGAGTTAGAAGGTTAGGGAGGTTGGTATCGTGACAAATATTTTGAAATCAAAATCCCATTTGGGTATACATTGGACATAATAAGAGAAAGTGGTTCATCTTCGACTCTTTTAGTGTCAAAAGATGATAGATTATTTTATCCCATGATGTTTTGGGGATTGTCTAACGCCCAGTTTCACTATTGAGCTCGTGAGAATTTGTTCTTATTTTAGCAATGTTGATTTTCTCCCTTACACTAGTCTAAATAGGGAGATATTTTTTATCTTCTAGATTAGGGTTGATCACCTCCTTATAGTATCTTAGTTTTCTTTTATCCTCTAATTTTTTATCGCACCACAATTTCTTCTAAAATTTATATGTATTAATATTTTTAATATTATCAATATTTTGCAAAATGATATCTTCCTTTATTCCCCAATGATTTATCCAAGACTGGGCATCTTTATGTCATCCTCGTTTGAGCTGCGAGTGGTTTCGGCTGGAGTTTGAAGCAATTTTGAGAAGCCTCTTGTCTTCCATGTTGTTTATCTTGTTCGTGTACATTAGGTACCTAGTCATAGCCATGCTCTCAATGGGGGAAAGACTCACTTCTGTGAGGAGGATAAGATACGGTGCATTGCATTTAATTTTGAGATTATAAATTATAAAATTCTTTTTTATTTGCTCTATCTTTCTCCATCATTCTCTAGAGATATCGCATCCCCAAACTTCACATCCATATAAGATAACAAGAGTCTCAAAGAGGAGTTTCTTCTTATCCCATACCCAAAGGCCTGTTGATTTACAATTGTTTTCAAGCCCATAATAAGCTTTCCACCCTTCATTTATCTTTTTCTCAATATTATAGTTTCAATTGAGCTTGTGATAAATATCAATTCTAAGATATTTGTATGAAGGCACTTCCTCCAAGCTGTTGTTCAGACATATACAAAAGTATCATAAGTGATCTTTTTGGATTTGATTATCATAACTTTTGTTATGTCAATGTTAACAGTCATACTCGTACTAGAGTAGAAATCTTTGAGGATTCTTAGTTGTTTGCTAAGATCATAGGGACACCTTACCTTAAGAACAATAGTATCAACATAAAGAAGAAGGGTGATGACTATACCAATGAGTATCAGGCTGACACAACCTGCTTCTTCCAAACAATCTTCTAACTTGTCAATGTATATGTCAATTTAAAAGGGTAGGGAGCTAGGGAAAACCTTTTTTGACTCCTATATTATAGTTAATTTATTTCGATCAAACCTCATTGTTCCTAAACTTGGAAATAATGTTGTCATACAACCTTACTGCAACAACTCTCAACTCAAAATGAACTTTTAGCTCTTCTAACCTATTCCAAAGGTTTTTCCTAGTCATTTTGTCAAAAAGATTTTCTAAAGTCAACAAAACAACAAAGGAGATTGATTTTATTAATTTGACACTCTTCTACAATGATCTTAAGCATAACAAGGCAGTCCAAATTTGAATGATAGCTCATAAATCCAACTTGGCCTTTAGTTTTTTTTCCGCGGCTTTCTAGCCATATGATAATCTTATTTTCCAAAATAATTCCATATAGCTTGGCTAAAATAGAGCTAATCATAATGGTCCTATAATTAGATGTAATGTTTTTATCCCCACTTTTAAAGATATGTACAATGAGGCTTTGTGTCTAGGGTTTAGGGAAGCCTTGTTTGACTGCTAAATTGAAAAGCTTGTGTATGTGAAGGATGAGGATAGGCCCTCCCATTTTTATGATGTCATATTGGTAGCCTTCAATGTCCTTAGTTTTCCCTTTTGCAAGTTGCTTAACCCCAAAATTTATGTATTCTATAGAAAAAACTTTATCATTTGTAGAAACATTTGTAATGTTATCCACAATATTAGGGGATTCGTAAAGATTTTTAAGGTAGGAATTCCAATTCCTCAAGGGAATCATATCATTTTCTTTAGTTTTACGAGTTAGAATTTGTCTCCATAACTTCTTAGGATCCAACTTAGATAAACACAAAAGTTCATTTCACTTTCTATTTATGTAGTACCTTTTTTTCCTTCAAGTAGGGCTTTGTACCTATTTATCTTATCAGATTTTAAGGGCTCATCGAAAATATATGTAATGGCTATTCTAGCGATTTAACACTCGTTACCATACCAGGGTTGGTTGTTATGTTTTTCCTTTTACATAACACCTCCACAAAGAACTTGTTAATGGAAGAAGAAAGGGTTGTCGTAAAATTATGATAGAGGCCTTCAATATTATTCTTATAAGATAGGAGGTTTAATTTAGTAATTAAATCCTTTAGGAAAATATCAACTTTGTTTTTGTCAAAAAGCAAGTGCCTTTGATTATTAGAATTATCTTCAATGGGGCTTTTGTACATGGCAAAGTTTAGAGTTAGGGTTAAAGGTCTATGATTAGAGTTTATTTCATGGTCATTCAAAAGGTCAAAATTTACTATTTGGTTGTATACGGGGATATCAGATATCACATAATCAATAACACTATTTCCCATCCCTTGAATACAAGTCATCTGGTTGGATTCTAACCACTTCATTATACCATTGCAAATTGTTAGATCTTGAGAACTGTAGAGATTCATTAGCTCAATACCAAACAAATTCTTGTTCAATTCTTTAGAGTTTCTTTTGTATATGTTAACTAAAACAAGATCCTCATCTCGCCATCAAGGATTAGGGTTGGAATCATTGCTTAAACGAATAGCTTGATTAGTTTCATTTCTAGCATTAAAGTCTCCTAGTAGGAGGATACAACCTTCATTTCTCATATTGTAAATATCTTGTTCTAAGCTATTATAATGACAATTTTTATCTAAATTGTTTACTTATAAAAGGTAGAATTAATAGGTGTGAAATAATATATTGATATATATATATATATATCTCCTTTGCATTAATGTTTGAAATCTCCATTCATATGTATTGATTGAGAGGGTCTATCTTATGAAGCTTAATGTGAGGAAAATTTGTATTCTTTTACTATTGCTAGCATGCCCTCATCTTTTCTATTTCTTATAATCTAACCTTATTACCTCCAATTTTTGTTACTGAGTCTCCAACCCTAAAATTCGATTATCCATCTATGTTTGAGTCTCCAACCCTAAAATTCTATTATCCATCTATGTTTGAGTCTCGTCTTCTAAAGATCTAAAGTTTTATTATCAAGCATTACCTATAACTATGTTTGAAGTTTGGTTTCTCTATCTTCTCTTTGTTTTCTAATGATTATATTGAATATTGATGAGGATAACAATCATTCCACTCAACCAATCAAACTAAACCCAATTGAAATAATATATTTAAATTACATTAAATATTAAATCATTAAAATTTTTAACTTTTATATCACTATATTCCAAAATAAATAAATAAATTATTAAATCACACAACTCATTGTTACATTATTTAAAAATATCCTCGCACCCTCTACCCCACGGTTGGTTTATATGACGTGATAAAGACGTGGAGTCTTAAATGCTGATTGATTTTGATATGACCTTTCAGGGGTCAAAGGGAGTGAATGGTTTCTATAGTCTAATCGTTTCCGTGTAGGGATCATGTTTCCCCAACAAATTCCTTTGACTAACCAATCGTCTTAATAAATCCAACAACTCTATGGTCCGTTCCCCGACCACCAAATTAGGCTCGCTCGACTTTCAGAACATGGAAAACAAATGGACTGATTTAGAATATCCTCCACTCAAAAGAAATCAGAATATTTAATTACGGATGAGAGTCAAATTGATTTTCGTATGATGGAAATTAATGTTCGCATATTAAAGCGACACTTGTAAAGTTATGGTCGAATATGAGTATATTTTAATTTAATTTAATTTTATATATTAACAAAAAAAATTTGAATTTTAACCTAGGGAGGTATATATATCCTATTTTCTTTGGATTTGAATTTGTGATTTTTTTAGAAAGAAACATGTATTTTAAACATGTCCTTAAAGAATTTGACACCAAATTGGTGTATGGGACCCCTTTGTTTGTGGGATAAGATAAAATTGGTATATGGGACCTCTTTATTTATGGGATAAGGGACTCCCTCCACTTAGAAATTTAACTTTTAAAATTTACAGAAGTATACATACCCTATCCCTGTAAATTTGAACCTTTAACCTCCATGAAAGAAACACATGTTCTTGACTATTAAACCCCAAAACTTTTTTTTTTTTTTACAATTACCTTTAATAATCTAAAATATTCTAAAAAAACTCATTCTTCATCTTATTCACTTTATGATTAAAAATCTTATCATATAATGTCAAAACAATCTATTTTTATTTTTTATTTTTTAACAATTAAATTAATTTAAGTTAATGGAATCTCACTTAACACATTAAGTGCATTCATCATTTGATTTGGTCAAAAAGTTATAATTCCCTAATTTCTTTGCATCTTGCAACGGATTCAAGGGAACAGTTTAAGTGAAGTGATTGCATCCATATCAACATCACACTTTTTAGAAGATGGGTTAAAATCATTTAGGAAAGGTATAAATTTATAAACTTTTACAGCGTGGGATAAAGAGCACTTACACTAAATTTGCTTGGAATTATGTTAAAAGTCAAAGTTATATTTATGTGATGAGAATTTTGCTTATAAAACTTTGGGTTGGGTTGAGTTTCCTAAATTTTAAAATAATTTAAATTATTAATTTTTTTTAATTTTAATTTTACATTAAAAAAATTATTATAAAGTGTGTTTTGTTGTGAATACTAATTTTTATATATTTTTTTATCATTTTTTATTTGTAATTTTAATAAAATAAAATAATATATAATATTGTATTTTTTTTCAATTTGAATTTATAATTTTTTAAGAGGAAATATATATTATTAACCATTCTTAATTATTGGATCCACTCAAGTTGTGTCATATATATATATATATATATATATATAGTTAATTGGATGTAGCTTGGGTGGTTGGGAGGAATGATTATTACTCTCCCCACTCATGTTCAATTCTTTGTAAGTGACATGTGATGCCTTTAAATGGGTCTATTCTGAAAATGCTATGTCTCCCCATCTTCTCTTGCATAGATCATTTAAGATGGATCTAAATTGGTATATATAAATTAACCAACTTATTTTTTTCTATTATATAGAGTAGAAAGTTACATCAAAATCTTTGGGATCTACCATTATGGAAACCAAATTCATGTCCAGTGATTTCCAAACAAGTTTTCATACCAATCTTTCACAGTTTTCTAAAATACAAAGTTACTAATATATATAACTATGCAAATTATCATCCTATCATTGTTCTTGACACAAATATACCCTATAGAGCTAATAGTGGCTATATATCCATAAAAACAAAACATATCAATAAACTACTTGAACCAGTTATCCACCACTTGGAGGTTGAGGTTTCTCCTCCTTCCCTTCTTCCTAAATTGTTGCTAGAGCCAGATGGTCATTGTCTAGGTTGATTAGATTATCCTACATACATGTAGAGCTAGACAATCCTCCTTCACGTTGAGACCCATGATCACCTATTAGAGAGACTTTAAATATAACCCCAAACTACCACTGATAAAGAAATTCAAACTTCCCTTTGAAAATATGAATGGCATGCAATATAGACCTCCCCTCCTCCCTGTGCTTTTCCACAGCTTGACCCACCATGGCCTTGACAATCCAATATGTTTCAACAATCTTAATGTACTTTGTGTCCCTAGTTCTCAAGTACATCGAGCTAGTTACCCATTCATGCACCTCCTCCAAGATTTGCTCGTCAAAAGTAGCCAAAGGTTGTGCCCAAACAGTCACCTCTACTTCCTCGACTTCTTTCTCTGTAGTTTCTGAGTTGTGTTCCTAAAAGCGACGATCGACTTCCCATGCCGCCTGAGTTGCTCTAGTGGGAGCTATTGGCCCTTGAGTGGAGGAAGCTCTCTCATTCTTCCTCGAACCCTACTTTCTTGTCTTCCCCCCTTTACCATATCCCTTGGCCATCCTAGAGAACACTTCTGAATGAAAATAGTTGACGAGATTATGCCAAAATATTTTGGACTCGCCAATCTCCATCCACCCCCTCCTCGAGAAGGAATCATCGTTTGTAGAGCAATTTTAGGCCGCTCCCCTCCTTTTGAGTGTTCACGATCTCACTTGGTCCCTCAGGCTCAACATCCCCTTTGAAGTCCTGATAGTACCTTCGAAACTCTGTGAGTTCTAAAGGTGCAATAAAAGAAACACGACCTAGGAAATTGTCCCCAACTATCCTCTTAAAACCTACGTTTTCTAGTCTACCATGACAATTCTTTCAAGGTGACTCCAGACCAAAAGCACCACCCCCTAGCCAAAATAACATACACAAGAACACCATGGCTTTGAATGCCTCCATCATTACCAAATCACTCAAGTTCCTCCTCATTCCAGCATAATTCTCCCAACGTTGCTTAGTTTCTCCATCGGTAACCTTCCACTCCTATTTCATCAATTACTTTGTCCTTGCGCTATATTGATAGATGCCCAAATTAAATGTGAACATCATTTTAGATGTTGGAAACCTTAAGGTCGTACTCCCCATGAATTAACTGATCTCTCACCTCTGGCAAGTGGCAGTGTGAGGCACCACGTGGGTGTCCCCCTTCATGGGATATGATTTTAAAATATTATTATTATGATAATAATATAATTTTAAAATTAAAATTCAATTATACGTATTTATTTATTTGATAAATAAATTAATAATATCAAATCTAGCTAGTGTGATTGGTTAGTGTGAGTCTCCCAAATAAACTTGTCCCGCAACTTATAGACATACTAACCCAAAACACAAATTAATAATATATTTACATATTTTATTTAATAGTTAAATTAACAATATATTTATATATCTTATTTAATAATTAAATTAATAATATATATTAATTATATTATTTAAAATATTTAATTAAAAAATATAAATTACACATACAATAAT
>ML806500.1:80228-93500 GCA_009831015.1 Picea engelmannii | reverse complement strand
GAAATCGACCCAACCTCATTGCAACTCTATTCTCACCAACTCACTTATTTGTCCATGTAGTCTAATTTTAATTGTTTCCATATAAAAAATACCCCCCTCCTCCAACTTTCTCACAAAGAAATTAAACAATGGGTCTACTTGTGTAAAAGGACCCCATATTTTAGGCCTGCTAATTGAGAAATTGAGGTCACCCCCTACCACAACATTTTCCTGACTAATAAAGTACATGATAAGGATATTCTCCCAGTATGCCACCCTCTAGGAATTTGGACCATAAATGTTCAAAAAAAAAGAAACTAATATATAGATCCTAAGATTAGAAATGTGCTCCTAATCCTGAGTCAAATGACCAACATATAGAGTAGTATAATGATTTGACCCTCTAACCAATGATCAATCCTCCCAACTGACCCCTATCATCTAGAAAATTGAACTCCCCTCCCCCTAAAATATTCCCCAACTCTACAACTATTTTATCCTCTTCCCCTGATGTTTCTTAAAGTAATAAAATTTCTAAATTCTAAGATATTAAAAAGACTACTCATTCCCTCTACAATTTATTGGATAAGAATATCATGAAGAACCCCCGTGATAGGGTGTAATTTCCTCTAATATCCCCCACTATAGAATATCATTTACATGATAAAACTTAATTCAAATCCTTCTCTTAAGAAATACATGGGTTTGGTTTTATTTCTCTACTTGACCCCTTGTGAAATTCACCTTCCACATTTCCCAACCCTCCTTCAATACCTACTTCCCCGTCACCTATAAACTCCTTCATTGATATTAAACCATACATATTGCTATCCACAACAACCCATTTTTCTTTTGCTTACATCCCTCCCAACTATCATCATTGGAATCAAAAACATTTGAAACATCTAGAGGGCCCTCTATACATCCCTTCCCCAAGCCAATATCCTCAACACTTACAATAACAGATTAGCAAGAATATAGCATCTAATTACCAAAACCCACCATAGCAACATCACGCTCCCTTAAAGAATTTACCATTCCTACTTTCTCAAAATTAAAAGGAGGAATTTGCACATTTAAAGGGTCTAAATGTTTTATGGAACTACCCAAAACACATAGTCATGGATCTATATCTAAATGAACCTCTAAATCTAGAAATTTTCTCCCTAGAGATGAGCAATTAACCATGTGATGTTCACTATTACAACTGTAATAGCCAAATAATTTAAACATCCAGTAATTCTACAACAAGACAGTAACTTCTACTAAATTTATGAAAATTCAATAATTCCTTTCTATTTTAACACATACGCATGTAAATTTAACAACGAATAATAAAATTAATTTAACAGATTAAAAACAAATGCATAATTTTAAATACCTAGGTCTGATGCTAACCCTTCGTTTGTCCGATGCCTTGTTGACCACTGTTGAACTGTGTAAACAATGCCCAAAACCTTGTTCCACCCTGCCAACTAGGACAACTTCCTAGCTCCAGGATATCATATGGATATCCTGGCCCCTGTGCCCAAAACCTCCAGCAAACCGGTGCCTGTACTGAACCTTTTTTACTACAGAACTCCACTCTCCCCCCTGCCAATCCAAGAGAGACCCAAAAATCAATAATAATCTCCCCTCGAATGATCCCCTCCTTCCTAACCTTCTCCGCTCATATTGCCCCTTCACCAACTTCCCCCTCCATCATTACTTTCCTTACCCATTTATTAATTATCTTATCCTTTCGTAATTAATGCCCCTTGTCCCCTTATTTATTATTTTATCCTTTCTTATTTATTATCTTATCTTATATTTAATGTCCTATCCCTTCCCGAATACATAAGCTTTAATTTAACAATATAATTTATTAACCCCCTTTAATCCTTTACTTAATTAATTAATGAGTCAATTAATAATTAATTAATCCTTGACAATCATGAACAACTAATTAATAATAATTAATTAGTTAATGTTGTTTAAGAAATAATTATTGTTTAACTAACTTTTAGGACAGTTAAATCATTAAATTAATTATAATCAATAATTCTATACATCTATTTAAGCAGGGTCGTTACAACAACCTTCTTCAAACTCAACATTCTTCTCGCAAGAATTCTCCACCAGAGAAGGATTATCTTCATAGGACATGGACAGATTAGAGATTTCACAACCCATCTCATTCTTTGTTCCCCCAAACTCAAAAGAGGGATAATCATCCCCAACCCCTAAATACTTCCTCAACCAAACCCTCTTTTTGAAGGGTGTATCAAAATCCTTAACAATATGACCATATATATGGAAATCCATGCTCTTGAAATGCACACATGAATAATCCATCATATGTGAGAAAGAAGCCAACCCCTTCTGTGGCATCATCTCAAAATATAAAATTTCCCTTAGGTCAATATCTACCAAAATATGGGAAATAGACATGATGCCCATCTACCAAAACCTCATATCCGCTTCGATCAAATTGCCTAGTGCATTCCCAACTGCCTTGAATAGCTCTATCGACTAGAAATCCATTGGGAGACTTGGACATTTTACCCATACATGAATAATATCAATTTTTTCAGATTGGGAATTAAAAAAGGGGTCCCATTATTTTAGCACAATAGGTATAGAGCTCCACTTTCAATGTTGGGACTGGATCTTCCACAGGTCATGAGGAGGCTTGAACTAGAACACCAACCAACCTCTCGATAGAAATAAATATTTCGGAATATATCCCAACAAATGATCCCATTCACTTTATAACCACCCTTTTAGATAAACCTCATTAACATTTCTACCATGAAAATGGGCAACTAGGCTTTGAGCAACCATATCAACCACCTCATTCATATTTATGTCTTCTCCAAGAACTAATTGGACTAGAGTACTCTTCTACTTGATACACTTGTTTTCCTTTTTTTCCCACGATCCTTATTGTCACCTTCCAATATACCTAGTTTACATTTATCACTAACATATCCATCATCCAATGAGATCATTCCATCTTTAGTTATCAAGGCTAAATCACCCTTATCCCCTACTCCCTTATCATACTCTCTTAGGCTCTATTTCACCTTTACCACCTTTGAAGGGACCAAAACCTCCTTAGGGTTATCCTATGCTATCTCACTACCAGTCTTCAAAGCCAAATATTTTTCCACAAAGTCCTCACCTTCAATGGATCCTACACACCTATTCCAAGCTTCTCCAAAAATTGAGTCTTTACGGTGTCCAGGACCATTGAAAAAACCAAAAAATAAATTTCCAATATGTAAACTCACCTCTTGATTTGATTTCAGGTCACCATACTGAAAATTCCAAGATTGTGACTATGTAGCCAAAAACTAGTTAGGCTCTTGCAAGTTTTTATGACCCTCATCTACATCATCAGGGTGACCCAATCTAGAATATAAAGCATTACCAATAGTCCCAACATGTGTATCAAACAATTTTTTCTAGGTAGGGTGAGTAGTTTCCACAATCAATTGAACGTCATCATTGCAGAGCATCCCCACACTTGGCTTAATAACCAAATTAATTTTCTCCTCCCATACGTCCCCTTGCCTAACAACTAAATGACACCTAGAGTTAATCTCTCTGCATGTAACTAATACCTATGACTTGGTAGCTGAGGAACCCACGACACCACCATCACCCAATGGTTTTGAAATAATATTCACACATCCTAGCCCTTGATTTGTAAAAACGTTTGAACTCGACTTTCCCCTAGGATTTACCCTTGAATCTTGAAGCTTAGTGTAACAACGTCTCTCTTCCAACCCTGGTTTCCATTCTCCTAAATTAAGATGACACACTTTGAGAGGGGAAACAAATATTTGGCTCTTTCTCAAAGAGTCCTCTATAAATAATTATTCATAATTACTTATTAAATAATTTACATTAGTTTTTAATTAGAACAATAATTACATTATGTAAAATTATAATTTTGATTTAGTGATTGTTCATTATTTATAGCCAATATAATGGTGTTAATGATATTACAAAGTGTATTGAAAGTGCAGTACAATAAAAATTCAATACTTATTGTAGCCCAAAGAGTTTACCCAATCAATTGTCACCAATGTTGTTGAGCATTTAGCTAATTCCATGCTAGCATGTGTCGATTCACATGCCCTTGGGTTATGTGTAATATCTACCTAACGATTTTACTAGGGTGCCATCTATGAATGAGGAAAATCATCTCCTAGGTTTCTTTCAGAGCTTTTCTTGGAAAAAAAAAAAGGTCAATTCTAACTATGAATGATTACAACTGGAAAATTACATTTAATGTGAATTTAATAACAAACATTTAGATTAGCAATAAAATTTCTATAATATCAATTGAACATTGATAATGTAAGGAAAACATGCACAACAACATCAAATTCCATTAAGCAACCATATATATAACAAGAAATAGATATAATATCAAATAACCATATTAATAGGTAAAATATGCAAGCTCTCATATATAGATGAATTTTAGCAAAAATGCAATATACATATCCATCAACCTTGATTTCCACTAGAACTAGTGCTAGGTACAATAGCACTAAAATCAATAGGGTGAACACCAAGGACAAGTCCCACAAAATCAACAACAATAGGGTGATCATAAAGGCCAAGGCCCTTAGTAGCCAACAACAATAAGGTGAAAATTAACACCCTCAATATCAACAACAACAAGGTGAATGTCAAGGCTAGTGCCCTTGGTGTCAACAAGAAGAAGGTAAGCATTAGGGTCAATTCCCTCAATAAAACCAACAATGAGAAAAACAATGAGATTAAAAAGAGGAGCATGAGCAACATCAATAGCACCATGATCAACATCATGAGTAATAGCATCAAAAGTACTAGTGGGAGCATCAAGAGCACGAATAGGAGCATTAGGAGCAACATCTATAGCATCAACATGAGGAAGTATGTCACATCACTCATCATAGGCAATTCTCAATGCACCAAGTACCCCAAGTATTTGAGAAAATAACTATGTCATGTCTCAATGTAGGTTCCTAAAGATATGTTGATGCCCTTGTTGTCAAATGACTTCTCTCAATCCTATTGGTATGACACCAAAGCCAAACAACACATCGCAAAGATCATTACAACCTCGAAACTATATCATGCAAGAAGGCCTAATTGATGTCACCTAGATCTATGCTAATGTGTTGGTGCATCATCATCAACATCAACCTCATGGACATCCTCCCATGACATAAGCACACCACACCCAACGGATCATCTATTTGCAAAGTAATCAACAATCAATTAAACAATTTACACAATCTAATAAGTACAAATACACATTAAATATGATAGAAATTAATTTAACTTAACTAAAATGATCATGGTTATATTTACCCCTCATATGCTAGATCATCTAAGGAATGGGAGGTTGTCCACCCCCTTAGTACATAAACATAATTGTGGAATGGTATCGGATGGAGGACTACAAATTGGCTAGGACACTGATAAAGCATAGTGTATGCCTATCAAAAAGTCTAATTCATAAAACTATCATTGTTATGAAAACTAAATAAATATTATTTATCAAATCAATCGAGATTCTGGTTATGTTTTGATCTACACCAAGCTAAGCTACATATACATAAGCAATGTAAGTAATTAATAGGTTTATTGTGAGTTGTGGTGGACAACATATCACAACCAACAATCAACTCTGTTTTTTTAATAGTTTACATCGAAGATGTGAACAACATAAGATCAATTATCAACTCTGTTTTTTTAATAGTTTACATCGAAGATGTGAACAACATAAGATCAATTATTCATTATTGATAAGTTGGTTGATTGTTGATATAAGATCAATTATTCAGTATTGATGGGTTGGTTGATTGTTGATATAACATTGGAATTTCTTAATTTTCTATTACATATTGGGTAGTTTTTCCTAACTAATAAAACAATCTTACATATGAATACTTACCTACCAAATATAATAATAAGTTTATCTCGTGACAGCATAGAAGTAGTGTAACCCGCACGTCTAGAATTGGAATTTGTAAACATGTTATTACTTGTCACGCACAGAATGATATATAAGTGGATAATTCAACAACCATGAATCCTCCATTAATATTTTTTTTTTTATCATTCTCTCCATTACCGAAAGCATATTTTCCTACCATTCTCTCCATTATTAAAAGCTCCAAGCCATTAGTTCCTTCATGTTACATGTGGAGTTATGTGAGCCACACGGGAGTGAGTTAATTTTGTATAATAAAGATTTTGTTTATATATATATATATATATATATAATTAAAATTGATATTATAATAATTTAATTTTAAGGTAATGGTTAAATTAGACATCAAATTGGTATTGGTATATGAGATTTCTTTGTTTGTGGGATAAGAGACTTTATATGGAGGTGTACATATCCTACTCTTTTGGATTTGAACCTATGACATCCTAAGAGGAAACACGTGTTCTTAACCATTAAACCCACTTAAGTTGTACGAAGAATGTTATTTTTAGAGATGTTATTAAATAAGGTTAAATATTTAATTTGCATTGATAAAATTGTTGTTATTAATGTAAAATTAATTCAACACTTTCAAATATATTTACTGTAATTAGAATGTGCAATGCTAACATTTAATATTTATAATTCCATCAATCCAAAATAATTATTGTCAAATTTCAAATCAAAATTCTTTATTTCCCTTTCCATAATTTTAAGTAGTTGAAAAAAATCAATTCAGTGATAATGATGATGGTTAACATTCACTAAGACCAAAGTTGGTCTATTGGACTTTAAGAAAGGTAAGTGATTATTTGGATTTTCTTAGAATTATATTTCTATGATCGAAAAACATTAAGAGAAGCGTCCCAAGAACACCATAGTTTTGATGAGTTAGAAGGTAAGGGAGGTTGGTATTGTGACAAATATTTTGAAATCGAAATCTCATTTGGGTATACATTGGACATAATAAGAGAAAGTGGTTCATCTTCGACCCTCTTAGTGTCACAAAGATGATAGCTTATTTTATCCCATGATGTTTTGGGGATTGTCTAACGCCCAATTTCACTATGGAGCTCGTGAGAATTTGTTCTTATTTTAGAAATGTTGATTTTCTTCCTTACACTAGTCAAAATAGGGAGATATTTTTGATCTTCTAGATTAGGGTTGATCATCTCCTTATTGTTGAAATTACTAAGACAACTGAGAGGGGGGGATGAATCAGTTGTTATTGTGCTTAAACAATTTTAAGTCTATTAAAATATTCTTAATCTTTCTTCAAGTGATCATCAACATTATACAACATATGGACAGTAAAAGTAAAGAGCATCAATCACACATAAAGTATACACAGAGACAGATTTTCACGAGGAAACCCATAAAGGGAGAAAACCTCTTCTTCTTCGAAATGATAGGCAGTCTTTTAATTTTTGTACATCATCTATAATTGAGCATCAACTCAATGTGAGGTTGCTACCTCTTTTTTACAAGCTGCAACTTGTTTGAGAGCACCAACTCTCTTATTTCTCTAGCACCCACTAGAAGGAAGCACCAACTCCCCTAATGTTCCAACACCAACTGGATGGAAGCACCAACTTCCAGTTACACAGGCTCCAACCTGTATAACAGAGAACACTTGTTCTCCCCTGCACCACCCTGCCACCCTGGTTTCTCTGGCTGCAACCAGATGGAAGCTACAACTCCCTGTGTTCAAGCTCCCACTTGAACCTCTGAGGACAACAGTCCTCCCTAGCACCTCCCAACCACCCTGGAATATGAATGAATAAATAAACAGACAACTACATAGATAAATCGATTCTTACCATTTCTTCTTTGTTCTGTAAATCTGATCTTCTTCTAACTGTTATGCAATTCTTCTCTTCCTTTGTTTGTTATGCAATTCTTCTCTGCTTCAACTTGTTCTGTCATTCTTCTCCATTTCAAATATTTTCCTCATCTGTTACTCTTCTCTGAGTTTTATATCACATTGCGCACATTTTCAGTCTCACACTGCGCATATTTTTAGTCTCACACTGTGCATCCTGTGATTTTCCCTTTCTTACAGTTTAATTCATTTTTCATCCAGAACAACCAACCACGCACAGTCTGTCTCTTTTTCTTTTATGCACCACACCCACAGCAGTTACGCTTCGCATATTCTTCAGCAAAAGAAAACCGTCTAAGCAACTGAAACGCTAACCGATCAGGAATCATGAATCAGTTTTGCTAACTGATTCGTAACTGATGAATTAACTGTGAGAGAGAATAGTAGCCCTCCAATCATATTCAAGTTTATCTGCACCGTTGGATGAACTTTATTAATCTTGCCTTTAAATCGGGTTTCGTCATTTCGGAATTCCTGTGGCCAAGTGTCTCGACATTTCATGTCGCGATCTCCGAAGCTCCGATACAGAGCTTTTTTGTGCTAGCTCCTTCCTCTATATGACCATGGCCATGACCAAGCGCTTATGAAAAAAGTGCTTTTCGCGAATTCGCATTTCGTGAGTCTGGAGATGAGGCATCTTGACTCTCCAAGTCGCAATCCCCGAAACCCCAAGATGGATCTAAGATCAACGGTCCACGATATCGATGAATCTACGGTCCAGATCTCATCATGAATTCGCATCTTGTGATTCCTTCAATGGAGGTTCTTGTCACTCCAAGTTGCGATAGGCGAAACTCTGAAATGAAGCTTAGATCAACGGTCCACAATCTCGATGAATCTACGGTCCAGATCTCATCGTGAATTTGCATCTCGTGATTCCTTCGATAGAGGTTCTTTTCACTCCAAGTCACAATAGGAGAAACTCCGAAATGAAGCTTAGATCAACGGTCCATACCACACCTTGATCTGATGGCTGGGATTAAATCGCGATTTCGCATATCACAATTTCGATGGTTATGTTTCTTACCTCTCCAAGTCGCGATAGGCGAAGCTCCGAGATGGAGCTCAGATCAGCGGTCCAGAACACACCTTGATCTAATGGCTGGGATTAAATCGTGATTTTGCATATCACGATTTCGATGGTTATGTTTCTTATCTCTCCAAGTCGCGATAGGCGAAGCTTCGAGATGGAGGTCAGATCAACGGTCCAGAACAAACCTCGAACTGACGGCTAAGATAGTTTCACGATTTTGCATATCGCGAATTCAAGAGGTTAGGGAACCCCGTTCCTTTGACTTTCCAATTAGCGACCTGATGATCTTTCGCCACGTGTCCTGCCTGAAGATAAACGGTCCTCCTTCTTTCGGGATTTTGTGAGCCCGTTTCTCCTTGCACTTTAATGAACATGTAGGCCCTTCATGATCCAACGATGATTGAATCTGACGCTCAGATCTGATGCCTGAGATCTGTCCTCCTCTTCTGTGCGTTCTTCTTGTCTACTAACAGATCTGACGGTCCTCCTTCTTTCGAGAATTTTGAATGGGATCCAACGATCAGAAATGCTTCTCATCCTGAGCTTACTTTGTTCTGCTTACTCTGATCTTGCCATCAATGATTCTTGTCAACAATCCTCTGCACTATCTCTTCTGAGCTTATTCGAATCTTCTCTACAGCTTCTTCTCATAATGCCAATCTATTACATGCTTTATGTACTCATGCCATCTTCATTGTTGTACTTGCCATCAATGACAAGCATTCGCTATCTGTTAAATATTTGCCAACAATCTCCCCCTTTGGCATTGATGGCAACACAAGCACCCACATGCATTCGGACTCTCCTCCCGAACTCTTTTCTCCCCCTTTGACATCAATGTCAAAGAAGAAACATGCTCCCCCTGAGTTGTTGCAGTACATACTCCCCCTGTCAACTATGAGCATCTTGGAAATACACCAGATATTTAATAAGTACTCCCCCTGACCAGGTGAATAGATTAGACACAAGAAATTATAACCCCCAAATTTTGACGAAGATATCCAAAAGGGGTTGTTGCTAATGTTTTTGTAAATATATCTACAATATATTCTGTAGAAGGTATATAATTCAGTTGAACAATTCTATTTGTAACTTGTTCTCTGAGAAAATGGTACTTTATTGGAATATGCTTAGTCTTGGAATGAAGAACAGGATTCTTGGAGACACTAATGGAACTGGTGTTATCACAGTGAATTGGAATGGGATCAGTGTAAGTTACCTTCAAATCTGTAAGAGTTTGTATCATCCATAAAATTTGTGTGCAGCAAGTAGCAGCAGCAATGTATTCTGCCTCTGTAGTTGATAATGAAATGGATCCTTGCTTTTTACTAAGCCATGCAACTAATGAGTCACCCAGAAAGAATGCTCCTCCACTAGTGCTTTTTCTCTCATCAACACAGTTTGCCCAATCTACATCTGAATAAGCAGTTAACTAGAAATTCTGATTTCTGGGATACCACAGACCATAAGTCATTGTTCCCTTCAAGTATTTAAATATCCTTTTGACAGCTACCAAATGACTTTGTTTAGGAGCAGACTGATAACGACCTACCATTCCAACAGCTTGCATTATATTAGGATGGGATGTTGTGATATACAGAAGACTGCCTACCATAGAGCGATACGTCCTTTGATCAACATCAGATGAGATATCCTCTTTACTCAGCTTGCAACCAATCACCATAGGTGTGCTAACTGGAGAGGAATCTTCCATCTGAAATTTCTTCAACATCTCTTTCAAATATTTTTCTTGAGAAATAAATATTCCTGCAGAACTTTGTTTTACTTGTAAGCCAAGAAATTATGACAGTTCTCCTATCATGGACATTTCAAATTTTGTTTGCATAGAGGTGGCAAACCACTGGATAGATGATTCATTAGTACAGCTAAAAATAATATCATCTACATAAACCAAAACAACTAGTAAATTATCACCTTCAGACTTAATGTAAAGGTTATTGTCAACAGTGCCTTTCTTGAACCCTTTTTCTTGTAAAAATTTGTCCAGTCTATAATACCAAGCTCATGGTGCTTGTTTTAGTCCATATAAGGCCTTCTTCAGCTTACAAACATAATTAGGATTATCTGTCAATGAGAATCCTTTAGGTTTCTCCATATATACTTCTTCCTCTAGATCTCCATTAAGAAATGATGACTTAACATCCATCTGATAAACTTTAAAGTTTTTATGACATGAATAAGCAAGAAACATTCTGATGGCTTCCAATCTTGCCACTGGTGCAAAGGTTTCATCAAAGTCCTGACCTTCAACTTGTGCATATCATTTACAGACCAATCTGGCTTTATTTCTAACAACTTGTCCTTTTTCGTTCATTTTATTCTTGAACACCCATTTGGAACCTATTATATTTTTATCTTCAGGTCTAGGGACAAGCTCCCAAGTATTGTTCTTCTCAATATGATCTAGTTCTTCATTCATAGCTCTAATCCAATCATCATGCTTCCTGGCTTCATCAAATTTTTTAGGTTTAGTCATAGATAAAAAAACAACCTGAGATTGTTCTGAGTCTTTAATCAATTTCCTTCTTGTCTGAACTCCTTTATTTATATCTCCAATTATATGATTTTTAGGATGATTCTTTTTAACAATTCTGAGAGGTGATTTTGCTTCTTTCTACTGATTTGTGTCAGTTGAAGTATTTGTGTCTTCATTTGATTCAGATTCTTCTCTTTCTGACCCTTGGACCTGTTCATCTTCATCTTCAACTATATCTTATGTTCTTGGTTCAACACTGCCTACATTCTTGACCGGGATTTCTTCATCATCTTTTATGTCTATACAATCAACTAGTTCATGCAGTCTCTTATTGTAGCATCTGTACCCTTTACTATTTGTAGCATAACCCAAGAAGATACCTTCATCAGCCCTGTCATCATATTTTCCAATATTTTCATCATTGTTCTTATATAACATTTACTCCCGAAGACTTTAAAATTCTTGATTGAAGCAAGTCTTCCAAACCATAGTTCATAAGGAGTCTTGTCATTGTGTGGCCTGAGATGAGCTTTGTTAAGGATATGAACAGTTGTATGAATTGCTTCCACCCAATATGTCTGAGCTATGTTCCTTTCATTCATCATTGATCTTGTCATTTGCTGTACTGACCTATTATGCCTCTCAACAACTCCATTTTGTCGTGGAGTCCTTGGAATTGTGTACTCTCTTTTGATCCCATGTTTATCACAGAACTCTTTGAAGTTTCATGAGCTAAACTCTCCTCCTCTATCAGACCTTACTGCCTTTAATCTTTTTCCTGTTTGATTCTCAATTAGAGCCTTAAACACTTTGAATTTTTCAAATGCTTCAGATTTTTCCTCTAAAAAAGAAACCCATGTTAGTCTAGAATAATCATCAATAATCAACATAAAATAGTTTTCTTTTACTGTACATTCTTTTCTTGATGGTCTACATAAATCCATATGTACTAACTGGAGAGGTTTTTCTGTTGAGGGAAAGTTTTTAGATTTGAACTGAGTGCGAGTAAGCTTTCCTATCTAGCAGGATTTACACACAGAGTCGTATGGCTTTGATATCTTCAGAAGATCCTTTATTGCCCCATTGTCTCTGAGCTTGATTATATGATCAAAATTTAGGTGTCCAAGTCTCCTATGCCACAACCAACTTTCATCATACTTTCTTAAGTGACATTCTTCTCTTTCTTCTTTTAACACATAGACATTATTTTCTGTTCTTATCCCTTTTGCAATCAGTTGTCCTGAACTCAACACCTTTATTTTACAGTCTTTAGAAGTAAAAACAACTTCACATCCTTTGTCACAAACTTGACTAACACTTAGTAGATTATGTTTCAGACCATCTACAAACAACACATCTTGAGCTTTTCCTTTGCCATTACTCAGGATTACCATTCTTTTACCTTTTATTTTTCCTGGTGCATCATTTCCAAAAGTTACATTCCCTGATTTGTTTTCACTTAAAGTTAGAAACTTACTTTTGTCTCCAGTCATATGTTTGGAACATCCACTGTCAATATACCAGGGATTCTTTTGTTTTTGGGCTGATAATACTAGTCCACACTTGTCATCTGCTTTCTTCTTCCAAACCTTGACATTTTCAATAGTGGGGATCAAGTATGGATTGCATTTCCTTAAGCGACATTCTGCAGCTTTATGTCCATAATTATGACAGTTGTAACAATCTGGTTCACTGAATAATAGATCATAACGATTGTTATGCTCATAATTGTTGTTGTGTTTCATCTGTGTCCTTCTCCCAGTCATCACATGATTTATAGTCTGTGATTGTTTGTTGCTTGGTTGTCTCAATCTTTGTTGTGGAAGATAGTTATTCATTGAATATCTTGATTGTTCATATCTAAATCTTAAAGAACAGTTTATAGCTTTGTGACCAAAATTAGA